>CM019151.1:79747772-79955781 GCA_009733165.1 Naja naja | reverse complement strand
TTTATTGGCTCCTATTATAGGCTGGATTAAGAAAGGTTGGCCTCTTCAAGATCTACCTCACTTTGCCCAACCTTTTAAATCCAGGCAAACTGAATTATCTGTATTAAGAGGATGTATTTTGTGGGGTAACAGGGTGGTTATTCCTGCAAAACTGCAAAGGAGAGGTTTTGGAAATGCTACATGAGGGTCATCCTGGTATGTAAGGATGAAGGGATTGGCCAGGAGTTATGTATGGTGGCCAGGTATTGACAAAATGGTTGAAAACTGGGTTGCATCTTGTCCCAACTGTCAGGTAGTCAGGCCTGCCCCACCTCTCTCCCAAACAGGAATGGGAATGTCCTAGGGGCCCATGGTCTAGGATTCACATTGATTTGCTTGGCCCTACCAGAGGGCACACCTTCCTTATTATAGTAGATGCATATTCCAAATGGCTAGAGGTAATCCTATGGCATCCACCACAACTGATGCTGTCATCAAGCAGCTTAAAAGCTTTTGTAACCCACGGGTTACCTGATGTTCTTGTCTCTGACAATGGCCCTCAATTTACATCCAACCTTTTTGAATCCTATCTAGCACAACTGGGTATCAGACATGCCCTGACAGCCCTGGGCACCCGACTAACGGCGGGCTGAGCGAATGGTGCGTTTTACCAAGGAAAAGCTTCAGCAATTGGGTCCTGGGGACATCACTGAGAAAGTTGAAAAACTTCTTAGTGTTCAGCATCACTCTAACCCATCAACTAACTTATCCCCAGCAGAGTTGTTGATGGGTAGGAAACTTAGTCTTCCTTGACCGCCTTCATCCCACTTACACCCAGCACCCACTAGATTCCACTAGCAAAGTTGCATGCGTTCAGTGTGGGTGATTCTGTTTATGCTAAGAACCTTATGGGTGAGCCTTCATGGATTCCTGCTGAAATAACTCAAATCACAGGCCCTCGTTCTTGGGGTACAAACAGAGGATGGAGTCCTCTGGAGCAGGCACATTGATCAGCTTAGATCCAGGTTACCTCAGGAACATGCAATTGTTCCTCTCTAGTTCCCATACCTAATGCTTTTCTAGGGGAGGGAGGAACATGAGGATAATCAGCAAACAAGAATCAACCCCATGTGTAACGAGCCATTACGACAGGAACCATCCCAAAACCTGTCACAATGCCAAAATCCATCCTTACAAGTGGAAGATTGCACATCACTACTGACTTGGGTGCTGACATTGGGCTGGAGATGGGTTGGGAGGAGAGACCAGATTCTAACAATCAAACAGGGTCTTCTTTCACAGGAAGTCCAACTAGGAAATGTCAACAGACACATTTTCCTCTCACTGGGTGAGAACGTTAAAACTTCTGAACCACGAAGGTCTCAGCATTACGTAAGAGCCCCACCTATTTAAAAGAATACATTAGATAGGTTGGGGTTTGAGTATGGACTGAACCTAGTGGGGAGGGGTGTTATGTATGCAGGTTTGAATGTCATTGGTTAAGTTTGAACTGTTCTTGTAAAATGTCAGAAATGATTGGTTTAAAAAGTGCGGGAAAACCCTGCACTCTGATTGGCTAGCAACTGCGTTTGCTGGCTATAAGTAGCAGCCACAGACCAGCCAAATTGGGTCTGTTATGAGCTGTAGTTACTAATAAACTCTTCACTGAAGCACTCCACGTCTGACTCTTCATGCAAATCTAACAGGTGATAGGAACAATGAGAAGATTAATAGTAATAGTAATGCAGACTTAGTAAATAGTTGGACAGTGTTGAGGGAATTATTTGTTTAGCAGAGTGATGGCGTTCGGGGAAAAACTGTTCTTGTGTCTTGTGTTCTGGTGTGCAGTGCTCTATAGTGCCATTTTGAGGGTAGGAGTTGGCAGGTTGGTAGTAATTGTTTTTTCTGCAGTCCTAATTATCCTCTGAAGTCTGTGTCTGTCTTGTTGTGTTGCAGAACCAAACCAGACAGTTATAGAGGTATAGATGACAGACTCTGTAGCAGCAACTCCTTGGGCAGTTTGAGCTTTCTGAGTTGGTACAGAAAGAACATTCTTCGTTGTGCTTTTTTGATGAAGTTTTTGATGCTAGGTGACTATTTTAGGTCTAAAGATATGATAGAACCTAGAAATTTGAAGGTCTCTACTGTTGATACTGTGTTGCCTAGTATTGTTAGAGGTGGTAGTATGGGAGGGTTTATCCTAAAGTCTATCAGCATTTCTATGGTTTTGAGTGTGTTCAGTTCCAGATTGTTCCGGTCACACCATGACCCCTACATAATCTCTACATGACCCCCATAGGACAGCCAATAGAATATTAAAGGACATGTTCTTGCACAGGAACAGGAAGCTCAAATACAAAGCCCAAAGAAGGTATAAAAACCCACCCACTCTCCACTCCATATTGTCAGCTGCCTTGAATCACATGTGGTTGATGGTTCTGCTTCATCATTAAATCATCTTTCCAACCATATTTCTAGTGTCTTTTTCCCAGCTTGGAACTGAACCAGATGGATATTTCTTCCAACATTGTGATATACAGTTTGCCACTGTGGATGGGAACAGATGTCACCAGGGATATTTTTTCTTGTTGGCGCTGTTTTATTCATTAATTAGTTTTCTCTATACTTTTTCACTTATTTAGTTTAATGCACTGGCATGCCCACACCAATGCTTTTAGGATTATGCCAGAATAAGAGGCATCTACAATGGGCAGGGGAAGAAGGCTATTTTATTAAAGTCCCAGCCCTTTGGGTCAATGTCATACAAAGGGGCAGGGCTTTGATCCATGGTCATATTCAGCTACCTGCTGTCATTGCCTCCCTGTTCCAAAAGGCACTTTCTTTCCAATCCAGTTGTGCTGACTTCTTATTGGTAGCCTGGAAGGGAGCAATGGGATAAGTCTTGACTGGAGCTCACTGGGAATACATTCACTCTGCCAAAAATGAGAGAGACTTCATCAGAATATAGTACTTGATTTCAAAGAAACTGCTAATCTCTCTTTCCAGTTTTAAAAAAGTCAAATAATCAATTGGATGAAAATTGTCTTTTATTATTATAATAATTTGGAATGTTAATATTATGTTTTGAAGATCGTAACACATTCTCTATCAACTTCAGAGAAATTGGCCTTCCTATGTTACATTTACAATTTCTTATCCTGTCTGGGTCAGGAATTTGGCAACTGTTTTTGGTTCATTTTGCATTTTTATTTTTATTTTTTTATTTTTTATTTTTAATTACATTTATATGCCGCCTTCTCTGGAGACTCAGGGCGGCTTACAACCTTTGGAGCACAACCCAATGTGCTCAGCAATAGCCTCCATTCCATTGTATATGCCTGCTTATTACTAGGGCTTTTGCCCCCCCCTCCCCCCTGTGGCATTTTTACAAAGTCAGCTTATTGCCTCCAACAATCTTGGGTCCTCAATTTACCTACCCCGAGAGGATGGAAGGCTGAGTCAACCTTGAGCCTGGTGGGATTCGAGCCTGCACTAATTGCAGGCAGCTGGAACTTAAGTAGAACTTAAGTGCTAGGCATTAACAGCCTGTACCACCAAGGCCCTTACTTACTTACTTACTTATGTTATAAGTCATTTACTTATGTTGCTACCAAAATATCTAATTCTATGTTATTCTGTTAGAATAAAAGATATATTTGAGTTTTTTATATTTTAATATGAACTGGCCAAATTAAAGCACAATAAAAAAGTAATTAACTTTTGCCACTCCATTTTTCATAATATAGCCTTTTGATTTTAAAAAGGGCATCTAGGATTTGTTGGTTAAATTTGTTGGTTAAATTTATACCTTGCATTTTCTCCAGAGGTTAAAAGCTGATTGGAATGTGAGAGAATTCAGCTTCCATAGCTCAGAGTTCATTTGCTTTTGGATCTCAACACTTTAACTGCATACAAAATACATTACTAGGAAAAATTGCATATAAAAATATGTTTCTCAAAACAAGCCCTAAGAAACACTTCCAAAAGGTTGAAGTTGCAGAAAACAAAACAACTTGTTTTGTCCAACATTGGTACTTGTTGATGTACATTTTGGACTTGCATAGATAAATTTCACTTTTGAATTCTTTTGCAATTTCCTAATCATGTTTAAATGCGATCTATATATAAACAAACCATTAAAACAATAAAGCAAAAGACAGTTTGAGGAATCTTTATGGCACTTCAATAAAAAAACAGATAGGAGTCCTCTGAAAGCCATTCTCCTCCAACAAACTATAAGTGTGTACCAGAATATACCAAATTTGCAGTTCTAATATTAGAAAGTGTAGGCAAGGCACTAAGTTGCTATGGAGACAGAAACCTTCAGAAGCAAAAATAGCTGGTATTTCATCAATGTGGTATTTATCTCCCAACTAGTCACTCCAAAACATTTGCTGCTAACTTTGCACTATCACCTTCCTTGTCCCCACCAGTTTTTCAAAGCCTGGGTAAGGACTTTTTGGCTCCATTGTTGGCTACTGCTGAACTTAATGGTCATGTAAGATACCATTCCTGCTTAGCAATTTAGAAGACAAAACCTACGACCATAGGATTAAAAAAAGATGTATTTTATATATTGAAATGTTGAAGATGTTTAGGATAGTATAGACTTCCCCTTTTACTGTTTCCATCAATCCAATAAAAGCATTTTTTTTCTCCTTAGTTCTAGGTACTGTCAATTGGCAAACAACAGATTTCTTGACTTTTTTATAGCATGGCTGACAGTTGTGAGTGATATCCAGTGAGAAGACTGTATTACAGGAACTCTAAAGTAGGAATGGGCAACTCAGGATTTCCTGGCTGCACAGGTAGCCCTATGTATATTTTTTTTCTGAGCCTAGCCCGGATTTTGCCGACAACAAAAAAGTGATAAATGTGCTAAATATTTGGAGGAGGGGATCCTATCTGCTAAGCCAAAGAAGGATTTAAAATATTGATTCTAACCAGGGGTGGGATTCTACCAGTTCGCACCTATTCGGTAGAACTGGTTGTTAACATTCTAAGCAGTTCGGAGAACCGGTTGTTAGAAGAAATTACTGGCCTAATCCTGTAAGGAAGGCAGGAAGGAAACATTCTGGTGTTGCTTACAGAAACTGCCTCTCCATTAAGCCTTATTACATTCTTGGCAGGACTAGACTTCCTGTCTCTGGAACTTCTCTGGAGTTTTTTTCCCCTCCTTTGCTGATACTTTGCTTGTGTGGAGTAACCATTCAAAGTTACAATGGCACTGAAAAAAGTGACTTATGACCATTTTTCACACTTACGACTGTTGCAGCATCCCCACAGTCACAAGAGGCCAGGCGAGGAGATGCGTGCCACGATGTGATTGATGTTGAGTTGGCCATGCCCAGCCAGTCACATGACCACCAAGCCATGCCCATCAACTAAGCCACACCCACAGAACTGGTTGTTAAAAAATTTGAATCCCACCCCTGATTCTAACCCTCCAATGAAGTCACTGTGTAGCTGTCATGCTTTTATCCCGCAGAGATCAAAATAAATGAAGAAATGAAAAAAGAAATGAAATTGAATAAATGAAAAAAGTTGGGGCTCCTGGCTGCAAAACCTTTATCCATTTAGGATTTAAAATGCTTGCCTCAAACTTGGGTTTATTTCATCAGAATTTTGAGATGGGCAATTTGCCAGTAGTTTTGTATGTGTTTTCTTTTAGTTCTACGTTCACTTTGTTCCCTCCAGTTGTTCATTCACAGCAATTTAGAAATCATTTGGTATTTAATGTGGGATATACACATAATTTAATCTGAAACTGAATGGCATTAGGGGGTTGGAACTGGTTCTTTTTAGGCCCTTTCTACATATATTAAATAATATGATTGGAGGGGGAGGATTCCATAGTAGCAATGGGAAGCCTGTTTTAGTGAAGATTTTGAAATGTGCATTGTTATTATGGTAGACTGAATTTGCAAAGTCTTTCCCATGAATAACACTCATTTCCTGTACTTTACCTTCACTCCATTTTTCAAATAACATTTTTAAGGGATAAAAATAACACATTAATTATCCATTCTTCCTCTCCTTTCCTTTTATCTAGAATTCATGCATGGAAACAGATAAAATAGGAAAACAGGAAGGGCTGCACAGGATAAATCAGCTTTTGTAAAGCAAGAATGGATATATGTGCTGAGAAAGCCACTTATGTTTGATTTCTTCTCTGCAGGAGGGAGAAAGAACTGTAAGGGAGAAGCAATCAGAAAGGTGTGTGAATATGTGACCCCTAGTTTAAATAAAGCAGAAAACAAAGGTATCCATTTATTTAGCTTTTGAAATATGAGAAGAGAGCAAAACTTGCATCTCCTCTTGCCATAAGAGATGAGTAAATCTAGCCATTTTTATTCCTCTCAGTTTCTTTTGCTTGGGAATTTGTCGGTATGGCTATATTTCAATTTCTAAATTTGGTTGTCCCATTCCCATCCAAATTTGAGATATGTCCTCTTTTTAAATGTATGTATTTGTACACAATGAGCTCAGGAAACTGACCATATACTGTAGAGTAATTGAATTTCCAGTTGATATATTGGATACAAAAATGCAATGTTGTGTTGTGTTGTTAAAGAAATTATTCCAGGAGGTAAGATGTTCATCTTAAACTGTCAACTGTCAATTAAATTGTCAATGCCAAGTGGGGCTCCAGGTGTTTTGTGTTTACTTCCAAGGTATCTATTACTATCTTTGCTTTCTATTGCCACAGTCTTTTTAATTTTATTTGTAGGTCTTTGTATTTTGTATTCTCTGCTATGGTTTCCAGGTACTGCAATGTCCACAATCCATGTTTTTTAAAATAATTATTAAGCCCTGGGTCTTATGTGGGTCTTATCTGTTTGAATTCTAAAGTCCCAGAGCACTTTTCATTTTTTAATTAATTTTTTAATTTGTGGTCCCAGTTCTAGCCTGCAGGCAAATAGTATTTCTTGTAAATATTATTATATTTTGCAATGGCATGCAGATATTCATCATATTGACCTATACATGACATACAGAGATAGGGCTTTGAAATACTTTGGATCTGCTATCCCAAGAGTGCTTTGAGTTGTACAGGAATGTAAACGAATTTTGGTACCTGGAGAAAAGGCATAACGATTTTACACTGATGCCACTTCAAGCAATATCTTTAAAATAATGTAATTGAAATTATGCATAACCATTCTGCACAGTAATTATGCAGATGTGCACTGTTTTGATTTTTTGCATTCTCACTGTTGGTGCCTCTTTGAAAACAGTACAGCCACACATTTTATGCATAGCTTTTTGCTAGAATTCTACCCATTTAAAAACTAAACCATTCAAGACACTAATATAAACTTATTGGTTATAGGTTGATTTTCCGTGCTTGGTCATACATAGTTACATTCTCATAAATAAATAAATATTGTTTTGCAATATTTAAATAAGCTACCGAGCTTTATATCAGGAACAAATCAGCAAAACTATTTCTAATGTCATTAATAAATATTCTCAAGCATCAGAACTCTTTTTAAGCAGAGCACAATTGTAGGTAGAAGCCATCTGGTATTGGAAACGATTAAAGTCTAGTGCTCTTCCTTGACTGAAATAGCTTCTTTAGATGTGGAATATAACCATGTTAACTAAGGAAAATAAAATCATTGGCAGTTCATTTTCTTTTTACCACATCTATAGTATGCCCCTTTACTAACATCTGTTTTTAACTATTTCAATTTGAGACAATATCTAAAGAACAGCCAAGGATTATAAGTCTTACGCACAGTCTACATTTCACTGAAAGTTCATGTTGGTATTCTAAATGTTTTTACTTGAGATGATGGACCACGTCCTGTCATTCTTTGGGATCCCTCCTTGGCTCAGACAGACAACGATACTCACTCTTCACTAAGACTCAACTGGGGAGCCTACAAGAAGCAACTAAAGGAAAAGTGCTGGCAAAATGGCAAAGTACCCAAAGCAGAAGGGGGATGTACAGAGATCCATTACCATGAATGGTCCAAGATGGCACTTCTTGATTTTCTTTTACAGGTGAGAAAATTATGTCCAAAGAGCTGTGTTAAGAGTACATAAGTTGTTCAGCAGCACATTGATAAAGGAGCAAGCCAATTTTTAAAAAATTATGTGACCAACTCAACACAGTAATTAGAAACGATTCTGGTTATTACAAGAAAAATAGTAATGAGATGTAAGATTAAGTTTTAGAAGAGATGTTAAAACAGTAGTGAACAATCTGTGGCCTAAAGTTCCATTGACCTATGAACCTTTATTTTATCTACCTCTAATTGCACTTCTGACATTTGATGGAGCTATTTCTTATTCAAAAATTGTAAGAGGTATCTGGGATGAACATTTTAGCCAGGACTCAAGTTGTCTAGGTAACAGGTCAAGTTCCTCCATTCTGCTTTACTAATACCCTTCTGTCATGTGATTTTTAATTAGGCTACCTCCAACTGGAATTCAGTACTTATAAGTGTAATTGAACAGATTAATAGCATGTGTCTCTTTTGTGATTTGTTGCAATTAGTGGAGAAAAGTGCCCAAAGAATCTAGTTCTGTCCTTATGGCCTGTGGTGTTAGTCCATGGAGCCATGAAAATATATATATTTGTGTGTGTGTGTGTGTGTGTGTGTGTGTGTGTTTTCGTAGATTTTCACGGGTAAAGGTATGTAGGTCTTGGTGTATTCAGGTCTTGTCCTGTGTAAGATTGAGAATACCTTGGCAACGTTTCGACGAAATCTCATCCGTCATCTTCAGGCTGGTGTCTTCAGCTTCGTTCTTCTGGGAGAAGTGTGTGATAGTGGCTGTTTTTCCCTTTTAAACTCCAGAGTTGGCTGTGTTGTTACTTCTTGATTGGTTGATGGAGTTGATGTATGCAGATTGGATGGCTTTTTCCTGAGACCCTGTGTGGCTGAGGTGCTGGCTGTGTGTCTCTCAGCCTTTTGTAACGACCTGGGTAATGGGCTGTGTGATGACCTTCTGAGTTCTATTGTTGTGTCATCCTGGGTGTGGTGCTGTAATCTCCTGGGTCATTGTCTGTGTTGCAACCTCCTGATGTTTTGTGTTGTAATCTCCTGAGTTCTGTGATGTAGTATCCTGGGTGGAAGGCTGTGATGTGACATTCCAGGCCTTGGTTTGGCTCCGAGTTTGAGGTCTGGCTATGTGTTTATAGCGTGTGTCAGTTTGCTTAGTTTGGGGGTCGGAGGGGGTGTAGCAGCTGGTGTTGCAGCCATGGTCTGGTTTCTGGATGGTGGTTGCCTTTCGTCTGTGGGGCTTGGGTTTGAGCCTGGTGAAGGAGATTGGTGGTGGCATCATGTGTTATTTTGGGTCCGTGTTGGTTTTCGTGGCTGGGACTCGTTTGTTGATTAGGGCTAGTTTCCAGATGTCTGGTAGGCGGAAGTATCATCCGTTTATTCATGTTATGGGGTATTTCTATTTCGATGGCTTTCCTAATTATTCTCTTGTTGAAGTGTTCAGTATTGGAGATAAGTTTGGATCCCTCAAAATCAATTTCATGTCCTGTGGCTTTAAGGTGCTGGAAAAGGGAGGAAGTTTTTCTTCTTTTCTGACTGCGTTCTTGTGTGCTGTGATGCGTGCGTTTATTCTCCTGTTGGTTTGTCAAATGTATGTGGCTGGGCAAATTTTGCATGGTATTTTATAAACTCCTTGGTTTTCTAGCTGGATCTTGTCTTTGGGGTTTCTTAAGATGTTGGCTATTTTTTGGTCAGTGCCAAAGGCTGTCCTGATATTGTGTTTGTGGAGAATTTTGCTGATTTTATCTGTGGTGCCTTTGATATAAGGGAGGAGGGCGATGCCATTGTCCTGTTCTGTGTCTTGGTTTTGGGGGGGAGTCTCCCTTAGGATTAGGTTGGTGATTGTGCTTCTTTGGAATCCATTGGACATTAATACATTAGTGAGGGTGTGTAATTCTGTTCTCAAGTGGTCTTTGTCAGCTAGGCGTTTGGTTCTGGAGATGAGGGTCTTGGCTACGGAGTTGATCTGTGCAGGGTGGTAATGGGATTGTGCATTTAAGTAGCGGTTAATGTGTGTCTTTTTCTGGTAGATGGTGTGTCCTAGGGAGCCATTGGGTTTTTTGTAAATTAGGACATCCAGGAACGGAAGTTGGTTGTTGGTTTCTGTTTCCATGGTAAATTGTATTTTGGGGTGTAGGCTGTTGAGATGTGTGAGGAAGTTGTCCAGTTTTTCTTTCCCATTGTGGCCAAATTACGAAAGTGTCATCTACATATCTAAGCCAGAGTTTGGGTTTGTATTCGGATTTGTCTAGAGCATTGGATTTGTCTAGAGCCTTCCACCCAGGATACTACATCATGGAACTCAGGAGATTACAACACAAAACCTCAGGAGGTTGCAACACAGACAACGACCCAGGAGATAACAGCACAAGACCCAGGATGTCACAACAATAAAACTCAGAAGGTCATCACACAGCCCACTACCCAGGTAGCTACAACACAAAAGGCTGAAGAACACACAGCCACTACCTCAGCCACACAGGCTCTTACGAAAAAGCCAACCAATCAGCAAACATCAACTCCATCAACCAATCAAGAAGCAACAACACAGCCAACAACACAGCCAACCAACCCGCTTACAGCACAGCCAGCACACTACACCTCCCCTTCAGTATTTATAGAGAGAAGGCAGCTCAGATCACGCTTTGCTGGCACAAGCACAAAGCCGAAGACACCAGCCTGAAGATGGCAAGTGGGATCTCGTCAAACGCCAAGGTATTCTCAATCTTACACGGGACAAGACCCGAATACACCAAGACCTACATGTATGTATGTATGTATGTATGTATGTTTTCATAGATTTTCACGGGTAAAGGTATGTAGCACCAGCCTGAAGATGGCGAGTGGGAGATATATATATATATGTGTATGTATGTATATATATGTGTGTGTGCGTGTATATATATATATATATATATATATTCGGGGGAGATTGAGAATACCCGCTTCGCTCTCCAGAACTGCTGAAGACACCAGCCTGAAGATGACGGATGAGATTCGTCAACGCTGCCAAGGTATTCTCAATCTTACACGGACAAGACCAATACACCAAGACCTACATACCTTTACCCGTGAAAATCTACGAAAACATATATATATATATATATATAAAATAAGGTAATTTATGTAATGCTTTACTGATCCTTTACGAAGTCAGAAGGTGAAAAAGTGACTGGAGTATAGGACATGTCTCTCCAGTGGCCTGAAGAGGCCAATAATATTTGGGCAGATCCCAGCTACTGACCATCTCATTACAGGCAATCCTCAATTTACAACAGTTCATTTAGTGACCGTTGAAATTACAGTGGCACTGAAAAAAAGTGGCATGACCATTTTTCACACAACCATTGCAGCATCTCCATGACCATGTGATCAATATGCATATGCTTAGCAACTCATACTTATGGTGGTTGCAGCATCCTGGGGTTGCGACCTTCTGCTAAGCAAAGTCAATGGAGAAGCCAGATTCACTTAACAACTGTATTACTAAAACAACTGCAGGGATTCACAACTGTGGCAAGAAAGGTTTTAAAATGGAGCATAATTCACTTAACAAATGTCTCTGCTTAGCAACAGAAAATTTGGGCTCAATTGGAGTCGTTAAGTCAAAGAATATCTGTATTCACACTGTTGTGCTATCATTATAGACTATATCCAGTGGTGGGATTCAAATATTCTTGCCACTGGTTCGGTGGGTGTGGCTTGGTAGGCACGCCTTGCGCGGGTGCACACACTTTGCATGCATGCGTGCACCAAATGTGCATTTTGCGCAGGCGCAGAGGTGTTCTAACCCACCTCCTGCAAGCCTGCACTCTCCTGATCACTTCAGCAGCTGCCGCGCGGCAATGTTCTGTGCCGCGCAAAGCAGCTGCGCTTCAAATTCAGAGGATAAAGGTGAGTATAGCAGCCCGGGTAGGTGGGTGGGCCCAATAGCAGAGCGGTAGAGAGAACCGGTTCGGTCTCCGCTGCTCATTGCTGCTACCAGCTTGCCAGAACTGGGCCGAACCGCTAGAATACCACCACCGACTGTGTCCATGAGGAGAAGAAGTATTGGGAAAAGAGATAAATCACTATTATAAAAACTGGGAGAAATGAATATAGATTTAAGCTACCTCTTGCTGTGGCCGGTATGACTAAGAGTTTCACCTTAGTATTTTTTCATAGATCTGCTGTTGTGATGGTCCATGTCTATACACATTTGTGTGGCGCCCCATAGACCTAAAAAGGAACTGTTTGTCCATGGTTCATGATGGTAATGAAACTTTATTCAATTTCAGATCTATCATCGCTTGGATAAGAACTGTTGTGGATTCAAACCACGTAAAGAGGACTCCTGTGTACAGAAAGGGCTAAATCGGCAATGTGATGACCAAGACAACATAGCTTTGACTCACATTATTCAGAGAAAGGATAACCCAAGGCATTTGGTCTTTATACATAATAAAGGTTTCTTTGACAGAAGTGAAGATAATCTGGATTTCAAAATATTACAAGGCATTAACGAGTAAGTTCATTTTCTGGTAAAGGCATTTCAGATGTTTCACATAATAGCAATGGCACTTAGGCTGATATGCTGCTTTATACTGCTTTACAGCACTCTCTGAATGGTTTACAAATGCTATCATATTTGCCCCCAACAATCTGAGTCCTCATTTTACTGACCTCAGAAAGATGGAGGACTGAATCAGGATTGAACGCCTGGCAATGTGCAGCCTGCAATATTGCATTCTGACCACTGTACCGCCATGGCTCTTCCACAATTGCTTTACAATGGGGGGGGAACCCCCATTGCTCCTGTAGCAGAGATAGTACACCATGGCATTAATCCTGACTGTGATATGGGCCTGCTTAATTCCCAATACCTATTCAGATATCAGATATGCAGAATAATTAATATTCCAGCTTTCATGAAAACTTTCAAGAGTTTTTAAATATGTAGGCACCAGGAGATAAAATAAAAAAGCTGTGTATCATTTAATGTCTGAAGAGAGATTGAGTGTCCTGAAAATTCACAGTTATAAGAAGACATGGTTACCCTTGCCAGATCTTTTCCTTGAGGTATCTCTATGTATTATGTTTAGTCACTGCCCTTTGCTGTCTTTGTTAACCTTCTGATGGCAAAATTTTCTGCAAAGTACTTCTTAATCTTGTGCCTATATTCATTTTACTCTGTTTTTTAAAAATCAGGAACTCTTTCACCAATTTTATTAGTTTACTGCTGGCTTCTCATTCGCCGTTAGACATACCTACATTCTATAGACTGCCCTAAACTTGCCTCATTTACGTATGTTCATAATTTCACTACTGCAAATGAAATAGCAATGAGATACTTAAATTAAATTGCATGGGTTTATTCAATTTCAGGTTCCCCGAATCTGCTATTTCTGTGCTGAAAAGTCACCATTTGCGAGAAAAACTGCTTCAGTCATTATTCCTGGACAGAATTTTTTGGGATAGCCAAGGAGGGCGTCAAGGCATTGAAAAGTTGATTGATGTTGTAGAGCAGAGAGCCAAAATACTTCTCACCTACATTAATGCTCACGGAGCAAAAATATATCCAATGACTGAATGAGTCCGAAATCATTAAAGACAGACACACACTGATGAAAATGTTCATGATATATTTAATTCTATATACTTGCCTGAATACAAATTCAATGAAGTTTATGAGCTTATTTATACATTTATTCTGACAAATATCAAACATATGGGAATTCATTATCAGATTTCATATTTAAAAAAATACATGTTGCTCTTCATATTTTTTTTTAAAATACACATTGCTAATGGAATCCGAAGGTGTTTTTGTTTTATAAAAGCATCCTTATCTCCAGGGTTGTATATATTCAGATAATTGTATTCAGATATTGATGCAAAGAAGACTACTTTTTTGTTTCCTTCCCTAATCTTCAGTTACCTGAAAATGGTACATCGACATTGCAGGATCCTGCTGAATAGAATGAGTTTTAAAATAGGAACAGGGATAATTCCTAAAAATCCCTAAAGATTTCCATCTGTTTGTTTGATTTTATTGGAATAAACTAAAACAACTGGAGAGAACATTACACTTATGACCAAAAATTGCAAGTCTCTATTAATTTCACTGAAACAGTTCTTATGCTAGTTGCAAATACTTGCTTAATTAAAATGCAAATATAGAAGGGGTTTTGCTTTTTCCCAGTGAAAATAATTGACCCCAATTTGTGCTGACATTTAAATTAAGCTAATATTGTTTAGTATATTCACTAAATTCTTTTTTGTAATTAGAAAAATGTTGTTAAATTTATAAACATATATGCCATACAATTAAGTATATATCTAGTGCAAATGTCAAAATATTTCTTTGTTTGAATATTTGGATAAGTATGTGATCATAGCAGATATCCAAAATATTCATTGGTTGGTTCAAACTGATATGTGAAATAAGCTCCACTGCTACCATACATTCCTTCTGGGCTCACATTTTCCCATTATAGGCATATAATAGAAAACTCATCAAGCCAAAAAAATGCAGCTTTGCATTACAGCTGTTAGAATATTGCAGTGCCCAAAGAATTATTGGCAGAATTCTTCCTTTGCGCTTTCTTATTCCTGTTCTCTGGTGGTTTCAATTTTTTTAAAACTGATATTATTATTAAAATAGGAAAAAAGTGCCATAAAAGAACATCCTGTATACCTTAGTAAAGCTCCTTTAACTAAGATTTCAGAAGCAAAGCTGCAGACCTACAGATTTGTACTCATCCAGAATCATATATACGCATATCTTGACCCGCATTTCATTTGTTTTGATATAAAGTTTGTAACATTTTTGCATCAAATTAAATGAGAATAATAAAAGAACAAACAATTGTTTCTTGAATCCATTTTGAATCAATTGTGTTTGTAGATCAAACATGACCAGAAGTTTCACCAATGAAATAAAGTTTTCAGTGTGCAAAACAAAGACAATTGTAACTTTAGGCTATTTAACTTGCTTCTTTGCATTCTGAAATAGTATAAATATTCTTTCCACTAATTTATTCCAAGAACATTAATTGAAAACAAACCTATCAGGGTTCAAATACTATCATTTGCATGGAGGTTTTATGCAAAATATTAGTGTTGTGGCATTAAAAAGTTGGAGACAAATCTTCATGAACCTCTGCCAGCATATTTTTGCCTTAGCTTTTTAAAATTCATTATGTTAAATTAATTTTAAGAAGTGTTTAGATTAGTTAAACACTTTTACAAAATAAAAGTGGTTACCAAAGAAATTTTGAAATATATTGACTGATTAGCAGTAGAATTTTCTATTATAGTTACCCGTCCTACAGAGAAACAGTAGTCTTCATGACATAATATGGTTATGTAGTCATATATGTTTGCAAATGGTTGATCCTTTTTAACCCTGCATGGAATTTCACTGATTTGATGAATCAGCTGGACTGAGTGGGAACACCTACACAGAAAAGAAATGGATTGAATCAACAAGACAACATAAAACCAACCTTTTTTATACTGCTTTATTGTAATATTCTGCACATCTTCATTTGTCTTGTCCTTTGAGTATATTAATGTATACCAATTGCTATCATTAATCATACACCATCAGAAGAGTTACACTAAATGCAAATACTAAATAACTCATGTAAAAGTTCACCAGAGAGAAGAATACTCTAGACCATATGTACTCAAACAGGTATATAGAGCAATTCCCCTTCTCCACCTGGGCATGTCTGACTATCTCTCTCTGCTGCTGTGCCCAAAATATATCTCCCTTAGGAAAAGAATACAGCCATCAGGCAGGAGATATAGAAGCATAGTCAGCCAGCCAAATAGGCTGAAAAGCAGCTTTTATCCATGGCCTGTTAGACTTTTAAATGAAACACAACACCAAAACCTGATCTAATATTATAGTGCCAGTGTAATGGGCAATATGTCTATCTCAGTAGTTATATACATACACACACACACACACACACACACATATTTGTGTGTGTGTAAATGTGCGCCTAGTTCTATTACTTACTTGGGTTTAGTGATTTTCTTTTATTATTGAGATGTGTTCTGTGTTTTGTGTGGGCTGCACCAATGGAGGCTCATTCAATTTCATTGTACATATGTTGTGCAATGGCAAAGGTTTGAACTTTGAACTTGAACTTGAAAAAGTAGATGACCTCTCAAACCTTTCTTTCTGAAATAAAATATTTTGTCCCCTCATCTAAGTCTGTGTTTCAACTGTATTTCTGAGCAGTTACTGACACCGGAATAGTGTCTGTTTATATTTATTTGTATATCTATTTTGTCTCCTTTTCCATTAATTTTTGGATCAACGAAAGTACTATGCTATATTAAGTCCCATTATTTGAAAACATTAACACTGAATTCCACTAAAAAGGATATTCCTACATATTCACGATGGCATGACAAGAACTTAGTTTAGATTCTGATTCTAGATGCAAGAGTGCTTGCTCTTATGTTCTTTGCTGAGTGAATAGTCTTGATTATAATTTTTATTATGAGCAATTTTCTGCCAGTGGGAACTGTTATGTATGCAGAGTTTAAAATGACTGTAAAGTTGTTGTAAAGTGTTTGAATTCATTGGTTGTAAAAGTGCGGGAAAACCCTGCGCTCTGATTGGCTGGCAGCCGCGGCAGCTGGCTATAAATAGCTGCTGAGCCATTCAGGTCTGTTCTGAGCTGAAGTCACAATAAACTTTGAGCTGAAGCACTCCGCGTCCTGCCTCTCTATGCGAACTTAACACTGGCGACGAAGGTGGGATCTCCCTGAAGAGAAGGCAACGCAGAACAGAGAAGAGCGAGATGGCTGCGCTGAACACCCCCCCAGCCCCATTCGACCCAAAGAATGAAGACTGGGAGTCGTATGCAGATTGGTTTCAGATGTATTTGGAAGGAAACGATCTGGCTGCCATTTCTGAGCAGTGGAAGAGGGGTTTTTTCTCACGTATTGTGGTCCGGCAGTTTTCAAGATGGCAAAGGCATTAGCTGGCGCAGCAGACGTGAAGGTAATGGCATGGCCTGATCTGGAGAGGCTTTTAAGGGCACACTATGCGCCCCAAGTATCGTGCCTCATTAAGAGACACGAGTTTTATCACGCAATCAGGGGAAGACAAAAGCGTAAATGACTTCGTGGCAAGTTTAAGAGACATTGGGGGTGCATGCAAATTCAGCAGCTTAGAGGAGGCCATGCGCGATCGTTTTGTATTGGGCCTTAAAGACAAGGTTTTGCAGAGCAAATTACTGATGAAACCCAAGATCATGCTGAAAGAAGCCATAGAGGAAGCATCTTCAGCAGAAGCCACCAAATCCTCAGCAGCAGCCATGAGAAAGATGAACAAGACTACGGGCCACTCTGATGGGGAAAAGACCACTACAACTCATTTTGATGAACTTGAATCTGAGTCAGATTACAGTGGAGAAAAAGAAGAAATCAACAGACTCAGAATGGAGCGGAAACGAAATGACCTGAGAAGGAAAAGGCGTGAATTCCACTGCATAGGTTGTGGGGGAAACCACCCCGACTGAATGCAAGTTCCTGGACACCATTTGCCTCCGATGTGAAAAAAGAGGACACATTGCAAGAGTCTGCAAATCATCCAGAACTCCACCAAACAGAAGAAAGTTTGCTACAAACAACAAAGACAGAGAAGTCAAGCCAAACAACACCAGCGAGAAAATGGGGTGCAATACAGAAGCAAATGGAAGGAATGAAACTCATCGAACAGTAACTATTGGTCATTCATCTTCTTTAAATAACAGGAAAGTACATGCCAAGGTATTCATTGAAGGAAAGCCTTGCCAAATGGAAGTGGACCTAGGTTCATACTTATCTATGGTGTCACGGGACACTATTCAAAGACTGATACCAGACATTCAGAAGACTCATTTCAAGAAGCAGGCATTAACTCTTAAAGACTACCAAGGGAACAAGATTCCAGTAGTTGGAACAAGAGAATTCAACATGAAGTTCAAAGGTCACATCAAATGCCTACCCCTGACCATCGTTGATAAAGATCACCCAAGTTTGCTGGGACTGGAATGGTTCAACCCGCTGGGCATCAAAGTGACTGGCATCAACCACGTGAGCAACACTGAGTGGGAAGAGTCTTTGAAGTCTGAGTTTCCAGAGGTCTTCAGCGATGGATTAGGCAAGTACTTGGGGGCCCCTATCACATTTAACCTAGATCCCAAGGTACAACCAATCCGCTTAAAACCCAGAAGGGTACCCTTTGCATTGAAGGAAAAAATTGATGAACAATTAGATAAACTGATAGCCCAAGGGGTATTAGAGCCCACAGACCACTCCAGGTGGGAGACACCCATAGTCACGCCAGTCAAGGCAGACGGTTCCGTGAGAATCTGCGGGGATTACAAGGGGACATTGAACCATGCACTACAACAGAGCGCATATCCGGTTTCAGTGGTTCATCATTTACTACACTCTCTGGGCGGGGGCACAGTCTTCGCCAAGCTGGACCTGGCCCAAGCATACCAACAGTAGACGATTTAACTGCAGAAGCCCAAACCATTGTAACCCATCGGGGTGCTTTCAAATGCAAAAGGTTACAATTTGGAGTAAGTGTGGCACCAGGCATTTTCCAGAGCCTTATGGAAAGGATGCTACAAGGGTTACCAGGGGTGGTGCCTTATTTTGATGACGTTTTAATCTCTGCTGAAAATGACACTCAGTTACACGAGAAACTCAGAGCAGTTCTAACCAGATTCAAAAAAGCGGGGTTAAAAGTCAAAAAGAGAATACACACTAAGAACTGACAAAGTAGAATTCTTGGGTTATATGATTGATAAACATGGCATCTACCCCACAGAAGCCAAAGTTCAGGCTATCAAAGAAGCCCCCAGGCCAAGATGCAAAACTGACTTGCAAGCATTCCTGGGACTTATTAATTTCTATCATATGTTTCTACCTCAGAAAGCAACCACTGCAGAATACTGGATAAAAAAATCTGCATGCGTCTGGGGCACAAAAGAAGAAGCTGCATTTAACAACATCAAGAGACAAATCACTTCTGATTGTGTCCTGATACAGTTTTCTGAGAATTTACCTGTAGTATTAACTTGCGATGCATCCCCTTTTGGAGTGTGGGGGGGTGTTGGGCCACATGCTTCCCAGTGGAAGGGAAGCCCCTATTGCATTTTACTCTTGCACTTTGACCAAAGCAGAGAGAAACTACAGTCAACTGGACAAGGAAGTGTTGGCTATCGTGGCAGCAGTCAAGAAGTTCCATGAGTACGTATATGGGAGAAGATTCACCATTGTTACAGATCACAAACCTCTGTTAGGCATTGTGGCAGGGGACAGACCAATGCCCACCATCCTGTCACCAAGAATGCTGAGATGGACTGAATTTCTTGCTGCTTATTCATAAACTCATCCACAGACCGGGAAAAGACATTGGGCACGCTGATGCTTTGAGTCGCTGCCCACTTCCTTTGCACACTGAGGACCCTGCTCCTGAAACTTACACCTTCTTTCTAGAAACTGTTGCCAAACTTCCAGTTCATGCTGCTGAAATTTCTAGAGAAACTGCCAAAGACACTTTATTGGCTCCTATTGTAGGCTGGATTAAAAGGGTTGGCCACTACAAGATCTACCTCAAGTTTCCCAACCTTTTAAATCCAGACAAACTGAATTATCTGTCTTGAGGGGATGTATTTTGTGGGGTAACAGGGTGGTTATTCCTGCAAAATTGCAGAAAGAGGTTTTGGAAATGTTACATGAGGGTCATCCGGTATTGTCAGAATGAAGGGATTGGCCAGGAGTTATGTATGGTGGCCTGGTATAGACAAAATGGTTGAAAACTGGGTTGCATCCTGCCCAAACTGTCAGCAAGTAAGGCCTGCTCCACCTCTCGCCCCCAAACAAGAATGGGAATGTCCTAGGGGTCCATGGTCCAGGATTCACATTGATTTTGCTGGCCCTACCAGAGGGCACACTTTCCTTATTGTAGTTGATGCATACTCCGGATGGTTAGAGGTTATACCCATGGCTTCCACCACAGCAGACGCTGTTATCAAACAACTTAAGAAACTTTTTGTAACTCACGGGTTACCTGATGTTCTTGTCTCTGACAATGGTCCTCAATTTACTGCTAACCTTTTTGAATCATATTTAGCACAGCAGGGTATCAGACATGCCCTTACTGCCCCTGGACATCCTTCTACTAACGGCCGGGCTGAACGCTTGGTACGGTTTACCAAGTAGAAACTCCAACAATTGGGTCCAGAGGACATCACTGAGAAAGTTGAAAAACTACTCAGTATCCAACACATCACTCCTAGTCCATCCACTAACTTAACCCCAGCCGAGCTGTTGATGGGTAGAAAACTCAGGTCTACCCTGGACCGCCTTCACCCCACTTATGCCCCCAATGCACCTCTAGATTCCACCAGCAAAACACACACCTTCACTGTGGGTGATTCTGTTTATGCTAAGAACCTTGTGGGTGAACCATTATGGATTCCTGCTGAGATAACCCAGGTTACAGGCCCAGGTCTTACAGGGTTCAAACTGAGGATGGTGTCTTGTGGAGTAGGCACATAGACCAGTTACAGTCCAGACTGCCTCTGGAGCATTGCCCTTGCTCCTCTCTGGATCCCATGCCCTCAGCCTCTTCTAGGGGGGAAGGGGGAGATAATGAAGGTAATCAGCAAGTGAGAATCAACCCCATGTGTAACGAGCTAACACGACAGGAATCATCCCAAAACCTGTCATGGTGCCAACAACCATTTTTACAAATAGAGGATTGCACATCACTACCAGACTTAGGTGCTGACATTGGGTTGGAGATGGATTGGGAGGAGAGACCAGGTTGTAGTAACCAAACAGGTTCTACTAATACAAGAAGTCCTAATAAGAGAATGTTGGCAGATACATTTCCTTCCTCAGAAAGTGAGATTCCCAATACACCTGAACCACGCAGGTCTCAACTTACCCGTAAGAGCCCCACCTATCTACAAGAGTATATTAGATAGATGGGGTTTGAGTATGGACCAAACCTAATGGGGAGGGGTGTTATGTATGCAGAGTTTAAAATGACTGGTTATTGTTGTAAAGTGTTTGAATTCTTTGGTTGTAAAAGTGTGGGAAAACCCTGCACTCTGATTGGCTGGCAGCTGCGGCAGCCGGCTATAAATATCTGCCGCGGCTGAGCCATTCGGGTCCATTCTGAGCTGAAGTCACAATAAACTTTGAGCTGAAGCACTCCGCGTCCTGCCTCTCTATGCAAACTTAACAGGAACTGCATCATCTCTTTAACAGCAGAAACAAATTGATGGACCATCCAGTTATTAAAGTTCCTATTCAGATCTCCACCCACTTTGGTGAGCAGGAATTAAGTTGGAGGAGCATTATAAAATGTGAAAAAGAGCAGCAAATGAACTATTTTCCTGCTACCTTAAAAGTTGCTTGTTACCCATTGTTGAACAATCAATTAGCATTAGAGGTAGATCTACCACATCTACCTTTTCTCTTCAATAAAGGCTCAGAATATTTGGTTTAAAATGATTGCCTTTAAAAGCCAGTATAATGGATTGATTAGGCTGTTTGACTAGGTCTAGGACATAGGAAATTCAGATTCAAGTCCATCCTCAGCCACTGGGTGACTGTGCCAATCACCCTTTCTCAGCCCAATAAAAACAGCATATTGATAAGTTTATTTTCTTTGCCTAAATTACATTATGATGTGAGGTTCCAATGTGTCTGTCTGTCTAGGTGTGTGACCTTTATCGTTAGCAGTGGACAAACATTTTGCCTTCTGTTTCTCAATGAGTCCAAGATTTAAAATGAAAACAAACAAACAAACAAAGCATACTTGATTATGTGACTTTCTAACATTGTGCCAATATCATGATTTCTTTTGAAGTCAAGATTCTATTGTACTGTCAAACTAGCAATAAAGTCAAGGAGATGAGTTTAAGAAGGTGTTATGCAGTAAGGATGCTGTTACTGCACAATAGTCCTTTGTGTATCTGGAGTCTGTAAGAGGCTGGTTAGCAGCATGGAGCAACTGTGGGTTTTTGACCACCCCTGGATCTGGTGAGGTGTCACTATCATTAGATGGACAGTTGAAGCAGTTTTTCCTGAGCAGTAAGAGCTGCTTACAAAATGTACATACTGGTATTAGGGAATTTAATTGTAATAGAAAAAAGAAATCTAACAAACACAATGGATGCTGCATGTCCTTTCTCCCTATTTTTTTGTTGTTGTTGAAATTTTTAGCTTTCAAAATATTCAAACATAGATATTTCTATTCTCTGATCACTCATTATGAATATGTATATTTGCATATACATATTCATGCCTTTTACTCTTCTGGATTTATCTTTAACCAGTCATATTTTTTGTGAGGAAGTAGGTTGATCTGTATTTGTATCTCTTTCTCTCTTCTCTCTATCTTTTGTATCTATATCTGTCCCTTCTTTCTCAAGATCAGCTATCATTTTTAATGAAGTAATATTTTGTAATTCATATGCTGAAGGAAAAATAAGAAGCCAATATAGTTCCAAGACATCTTCATCATATTCCTAAATATTAACACAGATGCATATATTTTCAGTTTCTCTTGCAAGAAAGAAAATTAGGCAACATTATTACAATGCAGCTCAACTATTTGTTAATTCAACAGCCTTATTATTTTGTCTGGAGGTTTGGAACAGACATCCTCATGCCCAAGATTAAAGTTGACAATCCTGAAATAAATTTAGCAATATAATAAAATGGAATGGTTAATCTCATGAATGTTTCGTTACACTGCAATAATCTGGAAAGTATTTGGCTCAGTCTCTGCATTCAACTCCCCAAGCACACATAAGAGATACTTAACAACAGAATAACTGAACTTCTGAATACATACAAATTAAGACAAATTTGGTTTCACTGAGTCAAACACAGCTGGCGTGATTGCACAGGCATACACAGCCTCAATGACAGCAAAATATAAAAGATCTTTTATTGCAACATTACACACAAATACATAAGAAAGGAGTTTGTGTTGTGACAAGGCAATGACTTCTCTACAAGTTGTAGCAATTTACTTTCATTAGAAAGCACTAAAGTATGATAAATTAATCCATGTTGAGGGATGCATTATTATTTACATTTTTATTTTATAAAATCCTACCAGTTTTAACTAAGAAACATTTACACCCCACAAAAAAAGCCCTCAGAGGGGATTATCAAATTATATATGTATAGTCCAGCTGCTTTTGTTCTGTGTTCCTCAAAGATCTCAAAACAATTCTGAAAAAGATTCAGAGTTCAGAATTAGTTAAATGTGAGTGCAATACAGACATACATAAGACTCAAAGACATTTGGCACTTTACCCTTAAAAATTGCTGGAGGCTGCTTTCTTCTGAACTACTCTAAACATCTGAGTATTTTTGGAAGAGAACAAGCCATGTGAAAAGGGTAAATGGTACATTTAGAAACATGGGAAGCTGCCTTACAGTGATTCAGACCATTGATTAATTTGACAAGTACTGCTTACATAGATAGTAGTGTGCCAGAATTTCAGGCACAAGTTGCCTGAAAGTCTTCTCTGGAAATGCCAGAAATTGAAACTGTAATGTATGCAGAGTTTAATCTGATTGGTTGTTGAAAATATGCAGAGTTTAACCTGATTGGTTGTTGAAATGGCAGGAAATCCGAATACCGCCATTGGCTACCAGCCGTGGCAGCCAGCTATATAAGCTGCCGAAACTAAGCCATTCTGGCATAGTTCTGAGCTGTAGTCTGACAAATAAAAAGAGCTGAAGCACTTTGCGTCCTGTCTTCTTCTGAACATAACACTAGTGACAAAGGTGGGGTTGTAATGGACAAGAAAACAACGCAGATGAAAGAGACAAAATGACTGGGCTGAACACACCACCAGCCCCGTTCGATCTGAAGAACGAAGACTGGGAATCTTATGCAGACAGATTCCAAATGTTCTTAGAGGGGAATGATCTTGCATCGATATCTGAACAACGGAAAAGAGCGGTTTTCCTAACACACTGCGGCCCAGCAGTGTTCAAGATAGCAAAGGCTTTAGCTGCACCAGCAGACGTGAAAGTGATGGCGTGGGCAGACTTGGAAAGGCTACTGAGGGCACACTACACACCCCGGGTATCGTGCCTGATCCGCAGACATGAATTCTACCGCCGCGATCAATGAGATGATGAAAGCATCAGTGACTTTGTGGCCAGCTTACAAAACGTTGGGGGCGCCTGTGAATTCATCACGCTAGAAGAAGCTATGTGTGATTGTTTTGTCTTGGGGCTCAAGGACCAGACGTTACAGAGTAAACTACTCATGAAACCAAAAATTACGCTGAAAGAAGCTATCGATGAGGCAATAGCAGCAGAAGCCACGAAAACCTCCGCAGCAACAATGAGGAAGATGAACAGAATAACCAACCATCCAGAAGGTGAAAAAACCACAACAACACATTTTGACGAACAAGAGTCAGAATCAGAGTACAGCGGAGAAGAAGAAGAGATAAACAGACTCAGAATGGAGCGGAAATGGAATGACCAAGTCCGGAAGAAGCGAGACTTCCGTTGCGCAGGATGTGGAGGGAACCACCCCCGCACAGAATGTAGGTTCCTGGAAGCCATTTGCCTCCATTGCGAGAAGAGAGGGCACATCGCAAGAGTCTGCAAATCATCCAGAACTCCACCAAACAGAAGGAAGTTCATCCCAAATAACAAAGACAGAGAAGTAAAACCCAGCAGCGCGAGCGAAAAAAGTGGGCGCGGAAAAGAAGTGAGCGGGAAAAATGAAACACATCAAACTGTGACAATCGGTCATTCTTCATCACTGAACAACAGGAAGGTCCATGTCAAGGTGTATATTGAGGGAAGACCATGCCAGATGGAGGTAGACTCAGGATCATACCTATCCATGATGTCATGGGACACTATACAGAGACTCATGCCAGAAATCCAGAAGAACCAATTCAAAAAGCAAGCACTAACCCTCAAAGATTACCAAGGAAACAAGATTCCAGTGATTGGAACATGAAAATTCAACGTGAAATTCAAGAATCACACTAAACTTCTACCATTGACCATCGTTGATAAAGACCGCCCAAGTCTTCTAGGACTGGAATGGTTCCACCCCCTGGGCATCGAAGTAACCGGAATCAACCATGTCAGTGAATCAGAATGGGAAGAGTCATTGAAGAAAGAATTCCAAGAGGTCTTCAGTGACGGATTAGGCAAGTACTCGGGGACTCTATTACTTTCAATTTAGACCCCAACGTACAACCAATCCGTTTAAAAGCCAGATGAGTGCCATTTGCACTCAAAGCAAAAATCAATGAACAGTTAGACAAACTGATAGCTCAAGGGGAACTAGAGCCCACAGACCAGTCCAGATGAGAAACACCCATAGTTATCCCGGTCAAACCTGATGGCTCGGTAAGAATTTGTGGGGACTATAAGGGGACATTGAACCATGCACTGCAACAGAGCGCATATCCGGTTCGCATAACAGGTTCACCTGTTGCGCCAGTTGCGACCTTTCCTGGACCGAGGGGCTCTACACATGGTCGCTCACACCCTTATCACCTCCCGATTGGACTACTGCAACGTGCTCTACATGGGGCTGCCCTTGAAGAACACTCAGAGACTTCAGCTGGTGCAAAATGCGGCCGCGCGAGTGATTATGGGCACACCTAGGTGCGCCCATATAACATCTATCCTCCGCGAGCTGCATTGGCTGCCGGTGGTCTTCCGGGTGCAATTCAAAGTGCTAGTGACAACTTTTAAAGCCCTTCATGGCTTAGGAAGCCATGAAGGGCTTTAAAGGAGCGGGATACCTTCGAGACTGCCTACTGCTACTGTATGCCTCCCAGCGCCCGGTTAGATCCCACAGGGAGGGCTTGCTCCAGATACTGTCGGCCAGACAATGTCGGCTGGTGGGGCCGCAGGTGAGAGCCTTCTCTGTGGCAGCACCGTCCCTTTGGAATACGCTCCCTGCGGAGATCAGAACCATCCCCAATCTACTTGCTTTCCGCAAAGCTGTTAAGACCTGGCTTTGTCGGAGGGCATGGAACTGAGACCTTGTTCTTCCCTCTTGTATGTCTGGATTGTATGAATGAGTTTTGATTTTATATTGTATAGGTTACTGTTTTTTATCTTGTTGTACGCTGCCTCAAGTTCCCCGATGGGGGAAGAGAGGCAGGATATAAATTTAATAGATAAATAAATAAATGGAAGTTCCTAGTACACCTGAACCACGCAGGTCCAAACATAACCGTAAGAGCCCCACCTATTTAAAAGAGTACATTAGATAGACGGGGTTTGAGTATGGGCTGGACCAAGTGGGGAGGGGTGTAATGTATGCAGAGTTTAATCTGATTGGTTGTTGAAAATATGCAGAGTTTAACTTGATTGGTCGTTGAAAAGGCAGGAAATCCGAATACCGCCATTGGCTACTAGCCGCGGCAGCCGGCTATATAAGCTGCCAAAACTAAGCCATTCTGGCATAGTTCTGAGCTGTAGTCTGACAAATAAAAAGAGCTGAAGCACTTCACATCCTGTCTTCTTCCGAACATAACAGAAACCAGGAACCTTCTGCATGGAAATCGTTAAAAACATCTCCTAATCTTTATAGATCAAGTTTGATGTAAGAAGGAATTATATTCTTCATTCTTCCCTTTGATTTTTTTATCCAGACAAAAGTATTATTAGGTCAAGCCGCAGAATAGTGACTACTTTTACACTATTATGGTAATCAGGTAAGACATCTTGCTAAAGAGGAAGAGAATATATATATTCACCTCTTGAAATGTGGGTATGATAATACTGAAAGAGTAATAAACAATAAAGCATTGTTCATCCTTGCTGTAGGTGAGTAGATTGCTCTTATTAACTGTATTTATTATTCCAACCAATGGAGGGATTCAAATTTTTTTACTACTGGCTCTGTGGGCGTGGCTTGGTGGGCATGGAATGACTTGGTGGGCATGGCTTGGTGGGCATGGCAGGGGAAGAATACTGTAAAATCTCCATCCCCTCCCCACTCCTGGGATAAGGTTACCACTGGTCCTCCAAACTACTCAAAATTTCTGCTACCGGTTCTCCAGAACTGGTCAGAACCTGCTGAATACCACCTCTGATTCCAACCATTGTGGTTATTAAAGCAATCATAGTATAAGATTTTCAAAAATTACTAAATTCATAGGAAAGTTACACCCCTCCTGTGTGAGCTGCACTGGTTACTGGTTGCCCTCTGGGTGAGATTCAAGGTGCTGGTGTTGACCTATAAAGCCCTACATGGCTTAGGGTATTTGAGGGAGGCCCTGCTGCCAGTAACATCTTCCCAACATCCCGTGCGCTCTCATAGGCAGGGCCTCCTTGGGATTCTGTCGGCCAGACAGTGTTGGCTGGCGACCCCTAGGGGTAGGGCCTTTTCTGTGGGAGCACCCACCCTATGGAACCAGCTCCCCTTGGAGCTTCGGATGGCCCCCGACCTCCGGTCCTTCCGTCAGGGCCTGAAAACATGGTTGTTCCAACTTGCCGACCTGGACTGAGGAAGGGGATGGGAGTTTTAATGCATTATGGATTTTTAATGTGATTATTGGGTTTCGTGTTTAATTTCTTTTTTAATTGTATAATATTTGTATTGTTTTTATTATTGTACGCCGCCCCGAGTCCTTTGGGAGATGGGGTGGCATAGAAATCCAATAAATGAAATGAAAGTTAAATTGCACACTGAAATTTATGAATCCTTAACCTAAAACATTCATATGCATTTTATCCCAGTAAAATTTAAACCAATAATGTTTTATGTTTGAACATTCATAGTCTAATTAGGTGACCTCCATAGCCATATTCCCAGCAATTGGAACAGTGTTTATTTCTTCTAAGCTAAGGAGTTTTTTTAAACAATATGAATGGCTCTTTTAGCCATTCCACAAAAGGCTCTCAAAAGAATTTCTATTATAACAGTTGTATTTATATTAAAATTACTCAACAATATGCAATCCTTACTTTTTCTACAGAGAAAAAGATTAAAAGGAACTAAGGAACAGTAGGGCTTTCAGTTATCATTGATCCAACATTTCTTCTTTATGAAAATGGTCTCCATTACAATACCACAACTCCTTTGAGTAGTTCAGAGAACCAGCAAATATCACCTCTGACTGGAGATTTTACAATATCCTTCCCCTGCCACACCCACCAAGCCACGCCTGATAGTAAAAAATTTTTGAATCCCACCGCTGATTAGTGCCATCATAAACAATTGATATAATCAATATACTTAGCTTGTATAAAATTTTAAATTTCATCCCATACATACACACAATATTATACTCATACACAAGTATGGCATAATGATCTTATTTGTCAAGCCAGTGTTTTTTTGCATTTGGGTTGCCAAACTTTTCTTCCTTCTTGCACTTATAAAAAGGATTGTTTTGTTTGTTAGTGAATAAAAAAACTGTGATACCTATCAGACTGGAAAATAGGAAGTAAAGTCAAATCTTTGATCATATTCAAAAACCACTAAAGGACATGTTTATTAAGATACATTTTTAAAAAATTATAAAATTCACTTTTTCTTCTTTCCTCTTAAAAGCACCCAAAACATTTCCTCAAAAATAATAATATTGTACATTATTCCCCTTTATTAATAAAGTGGGTATGAAGCAAACAGATGTACTGGATAAGATGTCAAAGAAAATAGCTATGTGAACCTCAAACATTTTTGCAGGAAAATTGCCATTAAAATGATTGAACTTTTCTCACCATTTTACACTATTTGTCAAGGTTGTTACATTTTTCTTTAATTTCTTTGTGATACCTCTCTCTGTCCCTTCTCCTTCCTTCCTTCCTTCCTTCCTTCCTTCCTTCCTTCCTTCCTTCCTTCCTTCCTTCCTTCCTTCCTTCCTTCCTTCCTTCCTTCCTTCCTTCCTTCCTTCCTTCCTTCCTTCCTTCCTTCCTTCCTTCTCTTTGACCTTCTTCCTTCTTTCCCTTCTCTGACATTCAACTCGATTTACTATTTGCTCTTGCAGTTACTCTTTCCTTCATTTTTCTTATGTCTACTACATCAACATCCTCTCCCATTCTTATTCAGGTACTAATTATATTTGGCAGCCCCATGGTCTTATCACCAGGATGTAGCACAGCATTAGAACTATACTACCTGTGGCAATTCTAAACTGATTTCCTTGCAGAACTGTTGCTATCCACTTGAAGAGGCAGATGAGGAAAATCTTTGTGGGCACTTTAAGACCTACATGCAGTGCAGAAGTCAACTTTAATTACCATATAAAACTGAACTGGTCGGTAGTGGGATTCAATTTTTTTACTACTGGTTCTGTGGGCATGCTTAGTGGGCGTGGCAGGGGAAGAATACTATAAAACCTCCAGTCAGAGGTGGTATTTGCCGGTTCTCCGAACTACCCAAAATTTCCACTACCAGTTCTTCAGAACTGGTCAGAACCTGCTGAATACCACCTCTGGCACTGGTTTATATGTAGCTCTAGATACATAGCTATTGCTCTTCTGCCCTTGTTTGAGAGACCCAATTAAAATCATATCATTTTTCCTGCTTAAATTTCCAAGATAGTCTAAATAGTCTATTTTTTTTTCTTTTCCGTAAAAAGCAATGGTTGCTTGTGAAGAACTTATAGCTTCAACAAGTGAGCTACAGTATAAGTTCTGAAGTATGAAAGAACAGATCTTCACTGATATTGATTATATTTTTTAATAATTTTATATTAAACTAAAATGAATATATGTATGTGTGTGTGTGTGTGTGTGTGTGTGTATGTAGGTCTTGGTGTATTTGGGTCTTATCCCGTGTAAGATTGAGAGTATCTTGGTGACGTTTCGACGAGGTCCCACTCGCCATCTTCAGGCTGGTGTCTTCGGCTTTGTGCTTGTGCCAGCAAAGCGTGATCTGAGCTGCCTTCTCTCTATAAATACTGGAGGGGAGGTGTGGTGAGCTGGCTCTGCTGTAAGCAGGTTGGTTGGCTGTGTTGTTGGCTGTGTTGTCGCTACTTGATTGGTTGATGGAATTGGTGTTTGCTGGTTGGTTGGCTGTGTTGTTGGCTGTGTTGTTGCTTCTTGATTGGTTGATGGCATTGATGTTTGCTGATTGGTTGGCTTTTTCGTAAGATCACGCTTTGCTGGCACAAGCACAAAGCTGAAGACACCAGCCTGAAGATGGTGAGTGGGATCTCGTTGAAACGTCGCCAAGGTATTCTCAATCTTACACGGGACAAGACCCAAATACACCAAGACACACACATACACACACACACACACACACACACACAAACACACACACACACATATATATATATTCTTATGTTTTCGCAGGTATTTATATGTATGGTATTTAGGTTTCTTTGGGTATTTTCCCACATAATAGTTGTGCTTTTATAGCGATGTTTTATAGTGATGGGATTCTGCCGAAATGTCGCTATAAAAGCACAACTATTACATGGGAAAATACCAAAAGAAACCTAAATATCATACATACATACATACATATATATATGAAAGAAACAAAAGAAGTAACTTCCCTCTTGTTTCCATCAAGTATCAATAATTCTATATCACTATGTCTTAAAATAAAACAATCTCTTCATCCCATATTTCACATCATTCTCTGTAAACAAATCTTTAAATTCTCATTATCCATTTTAATCAGCATTAATGATCGCCCAGCACGGGTTATCAGAAAAAACAACCTATTATAAAGTTCTTCTAATAAACTGACTTGAATGTCTTCCTTTTTCATTTATAGCTCCATTTTCTATTGTTAAACAAATCCCCCAAACTTCATCATTAAAAACTATTCAATAAAAATCCAGTAAAAATTACCAGGAACAACAACAACAACAACAACAACAACATAATAATAATAATAATTATAATAATAATTACTATTATTTATGAGATTTATATGCCGCCCTATCTCCCTCATTTTAACCTTAATCAGATAAATTTAAAATACAGCAATGCATTTCATTATCTATAAACAAAACTTTAAAACATTATCATTAAAAATTTCTAGAATTCAAAATTTCTAGCCCAGGGGTGGCGAACACGCGGCTCTCGAGCCGCATGCGGCTTCCGGCCAAAATGAATGCGGCTCTTTGCCTCTTATATTATTATTATATTATTATTATATTATATTATTTTGTATACTGTGGCTCTTTGCCACGTTTGAATTTTGTTATGCTGCTTCTGAGGAGGGATCTCTGAGGAGAGATTTCAGCGCGTAGTCCGCCCCGGCTGCGTCATCCGTCTCCCATCCCTCGGAAACAACTGCACGAGCCAGCGAGCGTGGTGTGGCTCTCTGACTCGCACAGTTTAAAATTGCGGCTCTTTGAGTCAAACTTGTTCGCCACCCCTGTTCTAGCCTATTTACTTTAATGTTGGTCAAATAAGCCAGCTTTATATTCCTGTCCTTTGCTGCCAAGAATCTTGATATTACTTCTTTCAAGTATTGTCCAAACATTTGGTTTCCTTCCATTTTTTCTTTATATCTTCTCACAAAGTTGCTAATAACATTAAAAAGTTCATTTTGTAAATAAAACATATAAAGATAATGCAAGACACACTCCTGGTCTATTATTTGGAAGTCCTTTTTAGTTATTAAACATCAGTTGGTTTTGTTTATACATTCAATATTCATATTTTCCATACCCTTTGTAGATTGTTGTTTTTAAATCAATATTTAAATCAATGTTTGTCCTCTTCAGTAAACATTTTTCCTCCTCCATGGCATCATCTAGTCCAGGGGTGGGCAAACTTTTTGACTCGAGGGCCACAATGGGTTCTTAAACTGGACCGGAGAGCTGGAACAAAAGCATGGATGGAGTGTTTGTGTGAACTAATATAAATTCAAAGTTAGATTACTTCACGTAGCCTTCTGGGAGAGCAAGAGAACCCTCCGCTCTTTTGGCTCTGTGGGCTGGATAGAACAGCCAAACGGGCTGGATCTGGCCCCCGGGCTGTAGTTTGCCCACGGATGATCTAGTCTAATAATAATGACAGAGATGTCTAAAACTAACTTATGAGGCCATTTTCACAAATATCTCTCAGTTATCCATTGACAAAGGTTTTGTTCCATTCTGCATTATCAGATTGAGTTTTATATGCTTTCCCTTTAATTAGAATCTTTGTTTCCAATGATTTGTAGTCTCCAACCTTCAAAATCCCAACTTATTATGTTGATTTAATTCTGAATGCAAAAACATACTTTTTTCATAGGAAGAATTCTTATATTTAATTTCAAAATATTATTAAAACCATCTGGATCCTTAATCCATTTATAACTTTCTAAAATCAACACAACCTCTGTTTTGTTTTAATTCTGAATTTTTAAATCCTTAAACTTGTACTTAAAATTTTTTCTGAAAAGGATTGAAAATAATTCACTGAGTGAATACGATGAAACTTCTTGTTCTAGAGACTCTCAATATTTAAAAAGCAATAAACTATTACTTCCAAAATTATTAAGAAATGAGGATCAGACAAACTTTATGTCCTCATTATGCTATGAGCTTTGAAGGAATCCCTGACTCCCAGATACTCAGTTAAGAAGCAGGTTGCAAAAACTTTAGCTTTAGCCACCTACTCACAAGGAGCTACTGTCTGGAGTATATGTGGATGATCTCACTATCTCTCCTTTATCCACAGAGGATTCAGTGGCTTGGATTTCACTTCTGGTGAACAATTTCAGCTATATTGTATATAGAGCCTTGGTGGCTCAGGCTGTTAATTGCCTGCACTTAAGTTTCAGCTGCCTACAACTGCTGTAGGCTCGAATCCCACCAGGCTCAAGGTTGACTCAGCCTTCCATCCTCTCGGGGTAGGTAAATTGAGGACCCAAGATTGTTGGGAGCAATTAGCTGACCTTGTAAAAATGCCGCTTAGTAATAAGCAGGCATATACAGTGGAATGAAGGCTATTGCTGAGCACACTGGGTTGTATCCCAAAAATTGTAAGCCGCCCTGAGTCTTCGGAGAAGGGCGGCATATAAATGTAATTAAAAAAAATATATATTGTCATCTCTGTTTCTTCAGGGATGTCTTTGTTTTACCATGTCCTCACCAAAAGTCCCATTGATGCTGATTAATTTGCTAAACCACCTCTGCTCTGAAAATGATAGATTTTTGTATTTTGCAACAGAAGGTATAGTTATATTTCTATATTCACAGCAGGATGAGGTGCATTAATTGAAATTGATAATAATGAAATTGTAAAAATTGCTTTTTTGGCCTGTATTCAAACTGCAGTTTATCTGATGAATCCTCACTTTGAGAGCAACATAGATGTACTTATTTCTTACATTAATTTTCCACCATGTGTCTCATGAATTTCCTGTACATGTTGTACAGTACATTATTTCCAATCAGCTATTTTTGTTCTTGCAAAACTACTGCTGGTTATTTCCTGATATTGAACTGCAAGGGAACAAACAGCTCAGCATGGAATGAGCCTAACTAATTTCACAAGAAAGCAATTACTTCTAGTGTTCTCCTGAGTGAAAAGCAAAAGCTGAAACAAGGGATACAAAAGTTTATGGGGCTTTCAGAAGCAGACTGCAAATGGCTCATTATGAGCATTTCAGTTGCTAATATGGAACAAGTACTTATATTAATGTGGCGTCATTTATCTATATGAAATGCATCATATGTGAAACAGACAATGATGCATATTCTCTAACTCTGTGCCCTAATTCATATTTTGTATTTCTGTGTTGGCATTCACCAGCTCATGAATAGGATTAAGCCCCAGAATAGTGTTGGAAGATAAATCTGGTCTGGTTCCAAGCCGGGAGAAAAATGCTGGAAATAAAATGGAGGCTGCCTGCAGGAAAGAAGGCCTCTGTTTATTTGGTAGCCAAAAACTTCAGTGACAACAGCATGTTTCTGGGGTGGCTGACATAATGGGGTTGTGATAGGTAGGCTTTTATAAATTCTTTGGGGTCTTGTGATTGAGATGCCTGTTCCAGTCCTTTAATATTCTAATGACGGTTACCAGATTCCTATGGGGTCATGGCTGGCTCTACAGGCAAAAAGGGGAAATGCAAAGTGTTTGTCTGAGTTAATCAACTTTTGGGTTGCCTAATTGTGTTGCTTATCTGGAGTCTCTGTTTATTCTTTGCTTGTGAATAGAGTGGCCCAATCTTTCTGATAGGTACAAAATCTTCCATCCTAAGACTTCAGGCTTCTGCTTGAGACTGTTTTCCTATAGCAGGAAGACTGGGGCTGCTTTCTGCCTTTTAAGAACATGTTTCTCCTCTTCTCCTTTAGGGGAAATATAATATTCTACCTCTTTTTATATCCCCCAAAATATTTAATTCTTCCCACAATTGGGAATGGAAAACTTTTTCTCTTACATTAAGTGATCTAGAAAATTTCATAGCTTAGAAAAGGTTTTCTTCATTGGAACAACTCTATTCTTCAGTGCTTTGTGGCAACTTAGTCATTTGTCCGAAGAGCATACAGTGTCATATGATAAAAACTACACAAGGGCACATGATGTCTACTCAAATTATAGTTTGGGCTGCCTGCTACTCAGTCAAATTGTCTATCATATCTACCTCTATAAGTGATCCAATAGTGCTGTCTGATGTGTGCACAAAAAGTAATTATGCAAGACATCCAACTAGACAAGATAACACCAAGTCACTATTGCTGTTACTGGGCTATGCACAAAAATAAAACTAAATATAAAAAAATAGAATAAAATTTAGAGTAGATACTAACATAAATATCTCCTAGCATCTGATGGCCTAGCAGTAGGAGCAGCTTCGAAGGAATATGCTGTCTTGGAATTAAAATCAAAACACAACCTGATAAGTTATGCCCATTTTAATTTCCTTTCTTGAGAGACCTTAAAGGATCAGTATGCTTTTTATATTACTGATGTTTTATGTTTCTGAAATTTCTTGCAGAACATATTTTATACTCTGAACAGGTACAAAAGTTTCTGTTTATTGTGGAAGAAATAAACCCTAATGTCTTTTTCATGTAGAGTTCACTGTACTATAACATGAACATGAACTGCAGTAATATAAATCAACTGGTATAAGAATAAGTAGAGACTGAATATAGTCATTGCTAGGGCTACCATTGCTTGCTCATTTACAAGACCTTATAAAGTTAGTCTTCTTATAATATATACAAGTGCTCATGATTGAATTTCTTTTAACTTATCCAGCATCTGTGTTATAACATCCCATGGGTTACCAATGGCTAAATCTCAGGTCTATGGGGGAACTGAGCAAGCCCTACATTTATTAACACAGCATAGAACAAACTAGACTGTCTTATTTGAAACAGGATGATGGAAATAATTTGTGAAGAACCTAACAGCATACCAGAAAAAATATGTGCAAGACAAGGCAGGAGGGAAAATCTGGATACCGTTGACAAACTTGTTCTGATTTTTTTAGTCATAATGACTAATGACTTTTTTCATCTTGTGCTTACACTTACTAATAATAGCATTTGATAGTGGTGGGGAGAATTAAAATGGTAAAGCTTCCTTGTCTTGCCACGAAATAATATTTTTTACTGAAGCAAATAACTTGCAGTGGTATCCACAGTGGTTTCTGAGCCTTTTACTGAATATACTATTGGTTTTATTTCTGATGTTTGGGTGATGAGTGTCATTGTTTACATGTCCAGAATGGGACCGTGCATGCAAAAGAAAGATATCTCACTGAAGAGATGATATCAAGATTTCTGTAGAAAATACAAAATGTGTTTAGCTAATCTAATTGTATGAGCCACTAATAGCTTTGATAAAAAGCAGTACCTTGTGTTTACCGGAAATCATAATTCTCTTACTTATGTTCATTTTTTATTCATTCAATTTATAATTCTACTTTCTATTCAACTCAAAGCTCAAGCAATGTCTTGTTATAAGCCATTGCAAGCAAAGAAAACAAAACACTTGTGTTCTTGAGCATTGCATTACAGATTAGTTGTCAGCTTTGGAAGCCATATTAGCACCCATGCTGCCATATTCTTGAGCATGGGAAGTTCAAACGGGGGATTTCATGGAGCATATAGCATTCTTCTTTAAAGTCAAGGTCATGTTATTCCTGCACCTGGCTGAGGAGTAGTAGAGGAGATGTCTCAAGTTGGAACGGATGGTGATTGGGGCATGTGATGGAATGAGGGGTGCAGGGGGTGGATTTGTAATTTTTTACTTATTGGAGGAAAACCCAGAACTTTCAGATTCGGGTTTTCCTAGATGTACCAGTATAACTACTCTAATAAAAGGAAACTTTGAGAAGATGCCTGTCTCAGAGTTTTTAATTGGAGTTGGGTTTTTTTGGAACCCTGTCATTAGTTTAACCTGCATTTCTCAAAAATTTAAAATAGATTTATCTATTTATCAAATTTGTATGCCACCTAACTCTCACACCTGTGGGAAGCTCACAAAGAAATACAGTAAAGAAAAAACAATAAGGGAGTAATAAAGTATATATGCAAATACATATATTTTCAATATAATAAATTTATTTAGCAAAAGATGTCAGTTGATCTTGCTTCCCATTTTCTGTGATACCTACTTTTGTTCACAGTTTGCTTCAATACGGTTGAATATATTTTGTAAGTGACACAATGATGCTTTTCATGCACATTTTGTGAAAGTATCAGCTGACACAAAACTGTCATTGAGTCAAACAGATAAGCAATAAAAAGTACGATGTGTGATTTTGAATCAGTGTTGACTCTTGGGGATTGCCTGGACTGCCTGCAGTTTTCTTAGCAAGAGTTCAAGAGTGGTCTGCCATTGCTTGCTTCCTTAGCACCGAGAGAGAGTAGCTAGCCAAGGTCACCTAGTTGGCTGTATCCTTAAGTGGAATTAGAACTCACAGTCTCCCAGTTTCTAGCCTGCTGCCTTAACTATTGCACCAAAGCATTACACACATACATGCACACTCTCTCCTCTCTCTGTGTATAAATATATCTGTGGGTGCATGTGTCTCTGTGTATAAAAATGTAAAGGTTTCTCTGTCAGTCGTGTCCGATTTGAGGGCATGGTGTTCATCTCTGTTTCTTGGCCAAAGAAGCCAATGTTATCTGAATACAATTTCTGTGGTCATGTGGACACCATGACTCTATGGCAAAGGCGCACAGAATGCTGTTGCCTTCCCACTGAAGTGGTCCCTATTAAACTACTTGCATTTGCTTGCTTTCGAACTGCTAGGTGGGCAGAAGCTGGGGCAAGTAGAAGATAGAATAACAGAGTTGAAAGGGACCTTAGAGGTCATGAAAGAGTCTATACCACTTCGGACAAATTTATTTTTATTTATTTTTATTTATTTGATTTGTCAATCGCTTACAAGGTAATAGATATAAGAATAAACATGAGCATAAATATGAGTATGAATATAGGAAATAGGTACAAATAAATGGGGCAATAGGACAGGGACGGTAGGCACAATGGTGCACTTACAGACCTCTTAGGAATGGGGTGAGGTTAATAGTGGATAGTTTAAGGGTAAAGGAATGGGGGTTTGAGGATGTAACAACAGAGTCAGGTAGTGCATTCCAGGCATTGACCACTCTGTTGCTGAAGTCGTACTTTCTGCAATCAAGTTTGAATGGTTTACATTGAGTTTGTATCTGTTGTGTGCTGTTGTATTGTTGTGGTTTAAGCTGAAGTAGTCATTGACTGGTAGGACATTGTAGCACACTTAAGTCCAACCGTAGGCAGCATAGTTCTAGGTTGTCCAAGCCCAAAATCTCAATCCTGATGGTGTAGGGTATTCTGTTGCGAGCAGAGGAATGTAGTACTCTTCTCGTGAAATATTTCTGGACTTGCTCAATGTATTAATGTCCGATATACAGTGCGGATTCCAGACAGCTGAGCTCTATTCAAGTATTGGTCTAGCAAAGGTTTTGTATGCCCTAGGTAACAATTCAGTTTTAATGGAGGAGAAGCTTTGTAAGATTAGATTTACAACTCTTAAAGCCTTTTTGGCAATGCTTTTGCAGTGAGTTCTGGCACTTAGGTTGTGTGATATGAGTATCCAAGGTCCTTGACAGAGTGAGGGTCGTCAACGAGGTCATATCCGCCTAGCTTGTATTTGGTGTACTGATTTTTTTTACCAATGTGTAGGACAGAGCATTTGTTGGTCGAGATTTGGAGTTGCCAATTGTTTGACCATTCAGACACATAATCAAGGTAGCTTTGAAGGACAGAAGCATTGTCGGTGGTGTTGAATAGTTTTACGTCATCCGCGAAGAGGATGCAGTTGCTTATAAGGTGATTGCAAAGGTCATTTATATAGAGTATAAAGAGTGTAGGTCCTAGAATGCTGCCTTAGGGAACACTGCTGTTAACTGGAGCAGGGTTTGATATAGCGCTCCTTATTTTTACTATTTGTTGCCTGTTTGACAGTAACGCAGTAATCCACTTATGGAGGGATCAAGAAATGCCATAAGAGTTTAGTTTTAACAGTAGTTTGTGTACCACTGAATCAAAGGCTTTGCAGAAGTCTATGTAAATTGCATCAATTGCTTTACCATGGTCGAGTAGTGTAGCCCATGTTTTTGCAGTGTAGGAGTTTCAGATTACAAGATAATTTTTTCCTGAAACCAAATTGTTTTTTGAGTAGGTTGTTTGATTCTAGGTGGAGGTAATGGATTGGTTAATGATTGATTCCATGACTTTGCACGTGATGCAAGACAGTGAGATTGGGCTGTAGTTTTCAACCAGGCTGGGGTCACCTTTTTTTGAAGATAGGGATGACCGTTGCTAAGGACCAGTCTTGTCCTTGGCTGACCAGTCTCTTCTTGAAAGCCTCCAGTGATGGGAACCCACAACTTCTGAAGGCAAGCTATTCCACTGAGAGCACACCCTGTTGCATGGAGATCAGGTCTTGAACCTGGTCTGTCACCTCTCCAGTTGACAAGGTCAGTGTCTTTAACTGCTGAGCCACTGTGGTATGTGTGTATGTGAGTGTGTGTGTGTGTATGTGTATCACACCATTGTTTTTATTTTTTTATTTTTGTCAGACATTTGAAGGCTGCCTCTTCTTTCATCTTTAGCATTAGGCATATAAAATGGACTATGCCACCATAATTCTATGCACAGAAGTGCATTTATAAAAATGAAATCCATTTTCATACAGAGACCACATTCCTTATCCCATAACATTATGGGATACTATTTTCTTTATAACATTCCATATAAAGAATGCTTGTTCAGCCATAATTCATCAGATCTAATTTTGTCTTGCATAGCTGGAGACATCTGTTACACATAACAAGGATTCATAAATCTGAGAAGAGACAAAGATAAGTGAATAGTACCAGAACTTGCGTAGGAGGAAGCATTGGGTAAAAATAATGTGCATTTCCGAGAACTGAGTACTTTAGGTCACTGCATGTGTATTGACCCATATTTCTGAAGTGATGGCTACAATTTAAAGACCTAGTTTGTTAAATAGGATTTCTATTTACCAAAAACGTAGAAATAATATGGTAGAAAAGCTAGGAAGCTTGCTGACCTTCTGCCTACAAAAGGGCATAGTTCATTTCATATAGATCAGTGGTGGGTTTCAAAATTTTTCACTACTGGTTCTGTGGGTGTGGCTTGGTGGGCATGGCGTGGCTTGGTGGGTGTGGCTTGGTGGGCATGGCGTGGCTTGGTGGGTGTGGCTTGGTGGGCATGGCAGGGGAACAATACTGCAAAATCCCATTCCCTCCCCACCCCACTAACCTGCTTTCTAGCTCCGTTCTCCTGTGCAGGGCAACCAAAGAAGACCCAGCTGATCAGCTGGGACTCGGGAGGCAGAGAATAGATGGGGGCAGGGCCAGCCAGAGGTGGTATTTACTGGTTCTCCAAACTACTCAAAATTTCCACTACCAGTTCTCCAGAACTGGTCAGAACCTGCTGAATACCACCTCTGATACAGACCCCTCTGAGATGTCAGTCCGTTAAAAAAAGACAATTATATAGATCATATTTTATGGATTAATAGAAATCAGAAATAAGCAGACTAAAAAGAAGTGATGTACCGAGAACAAGAAAAGCATTCAGAGAAAGAGACAAGCAAAGGATGGGAGAGTAGATACAAATTTATAGCATGTCCTGTTTTCCCACTGCCTGCCATTATAATTGCCAACCTGTCTCCTTACTTGGAATGTGCTTGATTTTTAATTTAGACATTTGTGTTTTGACAACAAACATATAATTTCCTAAAAAAGATTCTTTTGTTTGGTTGATCCCTGTTATATAAAAGACCCAATAATTATTCCTATTGCTGTAGTATCACATTCTCTTCTTCTTAATAGACAGGAAATTTCACTACCCTAATTCTGAGTCATCAAAGTCTGGAATGGCAACAGACATGGACTGTCTTTATGCACCAAAATGAAATATAGTTCCTGTATGATAGTTAAGGAAGTGGAAAACTTATCTCAGTAGCTGCATCTCCTTGCCGGAAATATTGGTACCATTATGTTGCTATCTATGTGCTCCCCAAAGAGATCTGTATCATTGTCATGTTTTCCCTTGAGTACTTCCCTTGAGTACATTGTATGCCTTTTCAGTGAAAGAAATTACTGATAGATTAGTAGTTCAGTCCTGAAAGATTTTCATCTAAGATGATCCTTTTATAACCTGGTAGAATGTTTCAGCTTCAGCCCATTTATTTAAGTACAGAAGATAATGATGCAAACTCTCTAAATGGGAGCAAGGAAAAATAGATTCAATATTCAGTTCACCAGTGCAAACGTGCAAAACGTTTCCCTTTTAGTGTCAGAGTACATGTTTGATATATTTTCAGAAGCACTTTCTCTGATTTTATCTTAGGGTAACTGTAAACAAGCCTACCATGACAGTGTATGTTATTTAGGGCCAAACTGGATAGTATGCTAATTGCAGGAATGTTTTAGTGCATATATTATTTACAAGTGTTACCAACACCACATTAAAATAGATATGACCCCTGGTAAGGAACTCATGCATACTTAGGCAGACTACGGTATTAAACCATGAATGCTATAACAATGCCATGCAACACTGCTGATAATCTCCTAATTCCAATTTACAGCTCGGTTCAAGACAGTTTATAATAAAACCAGCAAAAATACAACATAACAATAGGAATAAAAAGGTAAAAACTTTACTACATTTGTTAAAATTCTTTATATTAAAGTGCAAAAAGATGAAAAGAACCAGATAAAATTGGGTGCAAGGAATATTTATTTATTTATTTATTTATTTATTTATTTATTTATTTATTCGACTTATATGCCGCCCCATCTCCAAAAGGACTCGGGGCGGCTCACAGCTAAAAGTACAACAATAAATAAATTACCTAAAAACATATTAAACAATTACAAGCTGAATTAAAGTTAAGAACCCCAACATTAAAACAATCAACCCCCAGAGGGTCAGCACAGCCCAGACTGTACAAATAGCCAGGTCTTCAAATCGTGGCGGAAGGTGCGGAGATCGGGGCCCAGCTGGAGCTCCAGCGGAAGAAGATTCCACAAAGTGGGAGCCGCCACAGAGTAGGCCCTCCCCCGGGTCGTCTCCAAGCGACATTGAGTCGCAGATGGCACCCCGAGAAGACCCCGTCTGTGCGCCCGTACAGGGCGGTTGGTATTTGATGCTGGGAGGAGTCATTCTCGTAAATATCCTGGACCCATGCCATGTAGGACTTAACACCAAAACCTTGAATCTCACCCGGAGGGCAACCGGAAGCCAATGCAGGCCGCGCAGGAGGGGTGTAATATGGGAGTATCGGGAAGCTCCCATCACTACCCGCGCCGTCGCATTCTGCACCAGTTGAAGCCTCCGAGTGGTATGCAAGGGCAGTCCTAGGTAGAGAGCGTTACAGTAGTCGAGTCGGGAAATGACGAGCGCCTGAGTGATTGTGCGCAGGGCATCTCGGTCCAGGTATGGGCGCAACTGGCAAACCAGCCGGATCTGGGCAAAGGCCCCCCTGGCCACAGCCCCCACCTGCTCCTCCAATTATGGGGCAGAGAGTTGTACAAATTTGTTAAGGCTACCAACAACTGCTTTTGTTTTAGAACAGGGATGTCCAACCTTGGCATCCAGTCAACATGCTGGCTGGGGAAACCTGGGAGTTGAAGCCCACAAGCCTTAAAGATGCCAAGGTTGGAGACTCCTGGTTTTGAGCAAAGGTGGCCAAAGGGTTGGTCTAATTACAAAAGCACTCTATAAGCAATCAGTTAAGACAGCTGGCAGCCACCATCTATTTCTTTCCCTGAATCCTTTTGGGTAGGACCAGACAAGAAGGGAAGAGGGAGAAAGCACCAGGAGGACAGATCAGAGAAATAAGATAGTTAAAAACAGACTCCACCCATCATTAATTTCAGATCTGTCCTTTGATAGATCAAGCCTCAAGCATGAGATTCAAGGTGCTGGTACTTACCTATAAAGCCCTACATGGCTTAGGGCCGGGGTACTTGCGGGAAAGTCTCCTGCCAGCATCGAATACCCATCGCCCAGTGCGGGCCCACAGACAGGGCCTCCTTGGGGTACCGTTGGCCAAACAATGTCGGCTGGTGGTCCCTAGCGGGAGGGCCTTCTCTGTGGGGGCGCCCACTTTATGGAACCAGCTTCCCCTAGAGCTACGATTGGCCCCCGACCTCCACTCCTTTCACCGCGGCCTAAAGACTTGGTTATTCGAACAAACCGGCCTGGACTGAGGGGGGATGGTTTAGTTTTAAACATATGTGATTGGGTTTTATATACTTTATTTGGTCGAATTAGGTTTAATAATTTTTTAATTCTTTCTTAACTTTTGTATTGGGTGTTCTTATGTGAGCCGCTCTGAGTCCTTCGGGAGATAGAGCGGCATATAAGACCAATTAAAGTAAGTAAATAAGTAAGCCTAAAGGAAAGCTATGCTGAACAGAAAAATAGCTCTTCTTTTTAAATGCAAGCTGCATACAGAAAATATTAGTCTGTTGATATAATGTTGACTCAAAAACTCATATTACGGGACAGGTTCAGTTGAAAAATAGACAGGGAATCAGTGTTATTGGTAAAACTGCATTGCAGTTTATTACTTAGATCTGACAGAAAAATCAAAAACTTTTGTAAAAATAAAGAAAAAGAAAAAGAAGAAAACACAGTTATGCCTTCTGCCTTTCTTTCTGTTAAATAGTTTCCATCTTATTTTCCCCATTCTATCTGACTCTTTTTTAATCCCCAAATCTAGAAATCATTAATTCAGTCTTTTCTTCTTTCAATAAAAAATCTGTATAAGGTTTTTAATCTTTCAAAGAAGCCTTTATTGTTTTTTCACTGACCAGATTTGTCAGCTTTGCTGTTTTTGCAAGTTAAGTTGATTTTATAATCCAGTCCCACGGTGATTGATGCTACAACTGCTTTTGAAATTCAGTCGCTGTTAGTGCTATTGGAGGAATCTGTTGAGACTCGCAGGTCTGTTACCCACTTTTATAAGAATCTGAAGGAAATCAATATTACAAATTTACATGAGCTTTGGAGTATCATTCTTGAATGTCCCTTCTAGCTTTAACCTGCTTGTGGTAAAGAATGTGAAATCAATCCTTTAAAAATGAAATAAATAGGTGAAATAATACATTTTGATTCATGTATATTGACATACCACAGTTTATCTAGTAATGATTTGTTGATACTGTCCTAATGCATGAGATGCAGTTCAGAAGGTGAAACATTAACTCACATGTGCTGAGATTATTCTATTACTGCCACATTTTGGAATGAAATCTATAGGGTTGTTAAGAGTGATGTTTGCCTTTAAAGAAGGCAACATATTTTCTTCCTGGGTGAGCTTTTCTTCAGCACTTCTATATTAGTGCTATTAACTTGTATGACTGAGAGATGGCCCAAAACATTGCCAACACTAGAGTGGCCAAGAAAAAGTTTTGGTTAAATGTTTGGATTTATTGTATTCATGATAGAACTTTCCAGATCATTTATTTTTTCTTTAATTTTATTGTTATATAATGTTTTATGTGTGTTTCATTAATTAACTATAATAAAGTACGTTATTTTAAAAAATTGTTTAGTCCTGGTATAAATCTTCTTTTATATACCTTGGAACTAAATTTTCATGGTGAACAAAATCTTCTCCAGGCTTCTGCTACTATAGTTATGAAACAATCTATACAAAGTATGCCAGGTTGCAAGTCTTATACAGTATATTTTCAGGACCATGTAAATATCTTATTTCCCTTAGGCTTTTTAGAGTTGAATTGAAAGTAATTGTCAGTTTTAATTTTATCTGTATTAATTGCTAACTGCCCTAGTATTTATAGTTAGAAGTTGGGTGTAAAGCATTAGGTAGGTATATTTGTTTGTTCTCTGTTCAACCCATATATTTCTTGAACTGGTAATTCAGAGAATCAACAGAGCATTTAATACAGTCTGGATCATTTCAAACATATACAAGAGTTTTGCTGTTTCAAAGCAGGAGTGTTTTAAATCTCCCTGAATGATGGGGGAAGAGATGAATTGTTGGAAGCATAACTAAAAAAGGAAATCCATTTGTATTTGAGGTGGGAGTTGGAGACTGTGGAGTTGTCAATTATTTCTCTGGAAAATATACTGGGTTTCAAGACATGAATTTCAAAGGTTTAATCAGTTGATTAAGCCTTCTGTCTTCCCATATCCCAGAACATCATTTTTCTTTTAAATTTTCCGGTATTCTGGAAAAGATCTCTGTTAAAGAAGAAACCACAAGACTGAATTCTGCCATGTGGTACTTCATTTGAAAAACACACAAGTAACATTTCTCCTCTCCTAATTTGCTAAAACAAATCCTTAATATGTTAGAGCAATATGCTACCGTAATATGATAGAGCTAAAATCTTTAACAAATCTAACAAAGGAAATACCATGAGTTATCATGAGAAAATAATGTAACTATTATTTAAACTATTTATATGAGGAGTTGGTCTGTGGCAATATGTGTCTGACTTTTTAGACTCTTTTAAGCAGACAAAGACTAGATTTAAAACTGTATTAAATGTAATTTTTTTTTGAGGAAAACCTACTTGGAGTCCAAGTCACTTAGTGAGCTCAGAATTTATCAGCAATTGAATCTAACTGTTAAAAGTATCTAAAGATAGATCTTAAGTCCAAATTGACAAGTAAAATGTATTAATATCCTGGTATTAACATTCAAAGTCCTACAAGGCATGGGTCCAGGGTATTTACAAGAACAACTCCTGCTGGCATCGAATGCCAACCGCCCTGTACAAGCGCCCAGACAGGGGCTCCTTGGGGTACCGTCTGCGACCCAGTGTCGCTTGGCGGTGTCCCGGGGGAGGGCCTATTCTGTGGCAGCTCCCACTTTGTGGAACCAGCTTCCCCTGGGGCTCCGTTTGGCCCCTGACCTTCGCACCTTCCACCATGACTTAAAGTCCTGGCTGTTTGGACAGTTCGGGCTGTGCTGACCTCTTGGGGGTGGGGTGGCTTTGTTTTAAATTGTTGGGGTTTTGTATGAATTTGGCTTGGTTTGTTTAATATGGTTTTATTTAATTAATTTATTGTATGGTTTTAGTTGTGAGCGGCCCCGAGTCCTTTTTGGAGAGGGGGCGGCATACAAGTTAAATAAATAAATAAATAAATAAATAAATAAATAAATAAATAATAAAGTCACATGCTGTAATGAGAAATGCAATGTCTGTAATTACTTATGGAAATAAAGGAATCATTTCTTCTTACTGAAGCATGACCAAAGGAGAGAACCTTTCAGTTGCCATGGTATAAGGAATGGAAAGAGTACACAGAAGAGCAAGTAAGACAGTGAAGAAAGGAGCATTTAGGAGGCCAAATACTATGAAGAACAGTTAAAGAACCGGGTATGTTTAGGAGAAAAGGCTTAAGAAACTTGATAGCAATATTTCAATAACTGGAGTGCTGTCACAGAGAAAACAATATGGATTTATTTGCTATAGAGTGCCCACGAGTAGAACAAGAACTAACTGGTAGAAACTTTACACAAAGGAGTTGTGAAATAAACTGTGTACTGGAGCAGAGGTGGTATTCAGCAAGCTCTGGCCAATTCTAAGAACCAGTAGCGGAAATTTTGAGTAGTTCAGAATATCACCTCTGACTGGCCCCACCCCCATCTATTCTCTGCCTCCTGTGTCCCAGCTGGGTCTTCTTTTGTTGCCCTGCACAGGAGAACGGAGCTGGAAAGCAGGCTAGTGGGGTGGGGAGGAATGAGGATTTTACAGTATCCTTCCCCTGCTGCACCCACCAAGCGACGCCCACCAAGCGACGCCCACAGAATTGGTAGTAAAAATTTTTGAATCCCACCACTGTACTGGAGGTGCTCAGGGAAAGCTTGGGCAACCCCTTGTCTGAAGTAGTCCTGCCCTGGGAAGGGGGTTGGATGTTTCTAGAATACATCTCCTGCTCTAGAGCAGTAAACAAGGCTGTAGTGCAACTGAGAAGTGAGTGACATTAAAAAAAAACATCCACAAGTATTTTCTGCCCCCTTCTAACCAAGGCTGAGTAAAGATTCAAAAAGATGCTATACTCATAGTGACTATTTGGAACATAAAATAAATTTATAAATAGTATCAGAATATTAAAAAGAAACAAACATCCCCTACAAAATTTACATAAGTTGTTAAAAACAGAAGCTTCTTTCACAGAGGAAGAAAACATTCAAGAAATTACAACATAGTATTAAATATCCATCAGGCAGTTAATGATGCAATTTCCCCCACTTTGGGACTTGGCTGGAGCCTGTCAGTATTTCTCTGAAGAAACATCTGGATCAAGCCTTTGCCACAGATGCTTTCTCATGTGTAAGCGATTACTAAGGAAAGCTGAGATTTATTTCCAAAGAAATAGGACAGAACACATTAATTTTCTTTTCCAGATGTCTGGATCTGATTGAAACATTTGATAGTTGAGCAAGCCTCCTAGTTTCTCATCTCAGACATAGAAGAAAAGATGAATAATTTCTCACAAAAGTTTTGTCAACTCTTCTAGAGCAGGGGTCTTCAAACTTGACAGCTTTAAGACTTGTGGACTTCAACTCCCAGAATTCCTCCTCCAGTCATGTTAGCTCAGGAATTCTGGGAGTTGAAGTCCACAAGTCTTAAATTTGCCAAGTTTGAAGCAGTGGTGGGATTCAATTTTTTTTGTACTACCGGTTCTGTGGGCGTGGCAGGGGAAGGATACCGTAAAATCTCCAGTCAGAGGTGGTATATTTGCCAGTTCTCCGAACTACTCAAAATTTCCACTACCGGTTCTCCAGAACTGGTCAGAACCTGCTGAATACCACCTCTGGTTTGAAGGCCCTTACTTTAGATGAAGTTATTGAATAAAATGCATAAAATCTTTAGTAATGTAGCTTATAATATGAATAATCATATGGTAAACATAACCTAAAACAACCAATAGCAGTCATGATAATATCACTAATATTAACATGATTTTCTGCTGATGTTCATGAACAGGAGCCTCTATTTTTTGGAATTCTTAATCAGTGTCAAATATTGACATTTCTGGAAGGAGACCTGACACATCTGGACAGTGTCAGGCTGGAAGGGCTGGGTGAGGAGGTGACAGAAATGAAAAAAAGATGAAGCTAAATACAAATGGCCTTTTGCAATTCTCCAAGTTCATGGGGAAAAGATTGAATGGATAGTCAAGTTTCTTTAAGGGAAGGGGAAATTCTCCAATAATTTCTATTTAAAATTTAGGAAGCCAGGGAGGCTGCAGATCATTGGAGAGATGGTTATACAAAGAGAGACATGCCCACTGGATGCTGTAGGAAGTTAGCACTGACCCCTCTCCTAGAAAAATGAAATATCCTAGGAAATATTAAAAAGGCAGAATATTTCCCCTAAAAAGAGTAGAAACTCAGAAGTAGAAACTCACCTCAGAAGCAGAAGCTCACCCCCACCTTTGTTAATGGGTGGGCCATTAAGGCCTGGGCCAGAGTATTCTACATAACAAAGGCCTCTACCCATTTCACCACCTGGCCTGGGAAGATTGCATCAGCCAGCACTCAGGTGAAGCCCAAAGTTCGCTAAGATCCCCACCCCTGGGAGTCTGACAGCCAATGGGATACATTTCTTACACAGGAACAGGAAACACTAAGGTGGGGCCCAACCAGAGGTGGTATTCAGCAGGTTCTGACCAGTTCTGGAGAACCGGTAGCGGAAATTTTGAGCAGTTTGGAGAACTGGAAAATACCACCTCTGATTGGAGATTTTACAGTCTCCTTCCCCTGCCACGCCCACCAAGCCACACCCACAGAACTGGTAGTCAAAAAATTGAACCCCACCACTGGGCCCAACAAAAGGTATAAAACTAAGGGTCGCTCAGCATCTTGCTCCCTTCTTTTCCTTCACACAACATCTTGAAGCATGTGATCGTTCTTTTCACTTTGGAGCTCCAAGCCATGTGGTCCTGTCCACCATTAAACCATCTTTTCAAGCAGCCTCCATGTTTCAATTGTCTTTTTCCCCACTTGGAACTGAACCCAGAAGGATATTTCTTCCAACAATGCCTCATCCCTAAATAAAAGCTATTGTACTATGTTTTTCATTTGAAAGAATTTCTATTTGTATTTCACCAAAGTAAATTATAGAACACAAGAAATGGGGAATAACATCTCAAAAGAACTGAGATATAATTGCTAAGGATACCCATTTCCTATCCACAGCAACTGTACTTCCTCAGAACAATGTAGTTATGCCTGATTCACACTATAAAGTTATTTCTGGATATGTGCTCTGCTTAAACTGTTTCCTGGGTAAATAAGTTTAATTTTTTCCTGTTATATTAGCTCATGTTTGTGACAGCAGGAAACCAAACACTCTCTACAACCAGTTCCCAACCTTTGGATGATAGATCAACATTGTCATTTTTTTCTTTTCTTTTCTACCCCATAAGCCAACACTTACAGATTCATTGAACATTGGATCTTCCAGATGACTTTTGTTGGAGTCTTAATTTGATTTAAATAATTAAATTAATTAAAATCAATTTATTTCATTTTTAATTAAAATGGGCTTATGCATGACTTGTCAAGATTAAATCTCAACTTGAAGGAATGCTTGCACAATAAGGCATCTTGGATTTTATATTAAGTTAATAAGTTGGTGAAAGGAAATTTGACAAGCCTTCCTACCTATCTGCTGCCTCATATGATTTTCAAAAGCCTTCCTGGATTGAAGAGAGATCGTGGCTAACACAGCAAGGATCATGACAGTTTCTGGGAGATATAAATCACAAAGATGGAGTTTGCTTTCAATGAAACATAAACAAGACCCCATTTGTGCTGCACATGCCCTATTCTGCATCACTCAGCTTCAGAGGGGATTTCAGGACATGAGAGAGTTCCTACAAAGATTAATATCTTTTAAATGTAGTCCATAATTCAGAACATTCATCTTCCACTCCTTTGTGGCATGCTTTGCTCTACAATTTGTATGAACTGAATTCATCTAGAAAAGAGGGGATGTACGTATGTTGCAAATTATACCTCTAAAAGATATAGATCTTTAAGAAAGGATTTGGCTTTTAGTTCTTGGATCCTTCATACATCCTTCTGTATTTGCAATACAGAAGTTGATAACTTAAAATAAATGTTCTGTTTTGGGAAGAGTATAAATAGGATTACTTTTCACCAGGAGGATTAGATGCAGAGATATTTAAGTGTGTGTTTTCTTTCTTCAATTCTTTAAAAGAAATTCATTCAGGTTTTATATTTAAAAGCAATTAGAAAAATTGGTCACTAAATAGACATCTTAACAATCCTTCTTTTGTTCACTTTACATGAGTCAAATGCAGGATTTTGCTAAAACATTTTTGTACTGTATTAATGCATGGTGAGATATGTTTTTCTGTGACACTGACATATGCTTAACTATATAATTGTAACACATGTTTACTCACAAAAGGTCCCTGAAAGCAGTCTTAAACTATGAGATATTAGTGCACAGTCCATTATTAAAGGAAATAAAGGAAGTATTATGCGATTTCAGCTGATACAATTGGCAAACATTTAATTTGCAGCTCTCTAAGTACAAACTTGGAAAAGTACTAGCTCTTCTTGGCAAGGTTTTAGGGCAGCTGAAATAATTTTCCAATTTAGGCCAATGTAGAACTTAATCTTTCTTTAGAAATCTGCTGCCATCTAGTGTGAAAACTAATGACTGGAGGGTGGCCTTTTTATACAAGTAAAGAAGCTTTTCATAAATCCTCTACTCAGTACAAAAACCTAGATTAAAGCATTCCTAACAGATAGTTGTCCTGCTTCTTCTTAAACCCATCCAGTGAAAATTGCCCACTATTTCTCTTTCCAGTGATTAATTATTTTTGCTAGGGTAAATTTTTTCTTAACTGGGATAGGGATAAATGATAATGGATAATAGGATAAAGATTTTCCTAACGCTCAGCTTGACTCTGTCTTCTTGGAAATTAACACCATTTTACACCTGCCACCTCAGCCTATCTTGATCATGTGATACCTCTTCAAATTCTTGAAAATTGCTGCCATATCCTTTCTCAGTCACCTGTATTTATTGTTATGAGTATCCAGTCTCTTCGATTTTGTAAGACATCAGGTTCTTCCAGGCCATTGGAACTTTAAGTGGTTTGTCTTCCATGCTGAAACCAGCTGAAAATGAAGCTGGCTTAAGAAATTACCTAGATTTCAGCTGTTCTTCAGTTTTGACGTTTACCACATGTTCTTTCTAGATGTCAATTAACATAGCACCACTAAGGAGACAAACACAAGTGCTGAGCTGCAGCCATTTGCACATTTTAAAATTCAAATAATACTTGGGTGTTTTAAGAGTAAATAACTTCAGAAACTGGCAGCATACTTTGCAGCTTCTGATTTTTTTTAAATGAAAGTCTGTCCCCCACCCCTCTCTCCAATTAAAGCAAGATATCCTCACTCAAGTGGAATCCAGATTAGAGAAATTTGGAACAACTTTACTGGGGAAGTGTTGAGGAAATTGGTCATAGTAGCCAAGTGGTAAATTAATGGGTGGCTCCTACCTAAACACTGTTGGCCATCGGTGGAGGATTGCTGGATGACAATCAGCCAATGAAAAAAGAGAGAAGAATTAAGCGTGCTTTGACCCACTTGTGTGTCCAATCACACCTGGCCAATAAAGAATTCTATTCTATTATTGCCGTGGAAGATCTTCTGTTGACCAAGTCACTTGTGCTTAATCAAACTCTGCCTTAATACTTCTCCACTTATACTCAAAGTGTATTTCTACCACTTCATCTCCTTCAGATTCTTAGAAAATTGAGGATTTATCTGGGATTGGACAACTGAGAGAAATTGCTGAAGATGATTTCATCAAAGAACTGAGATGCTACTTCTTGTGAGTAGTAAACCAGACCATCAACCAAATTGCCCACAAGAAAGCAGACAACCCATTCAACTGTGTCTGGTCTTGCAGAATATTGATTATATCTGGCTGAGGAAGAAATCTGAATATGATGAATTGCAGATGGTAATATTTTTTCATATTCAGAGGTAAAAACAAAGTCCAGCATATGATTATCCACATGGATCAGAACTCAGATAATCTAAGACAAGCTCATGCTATCATGGAGGCTACAAATACCTGGACTTACTAAGTATGGCTCTGTCTAGCTATAAACTGAAGTCCTCTAGTACCAAAAGGAGGAACATCAACAATTGCCAAGCTGACAACCTGATTGAAGAAGTGATCCTAAGAAGCATCAGAATGTCTGGCACAACATAACAACTGTTTTTTTTGCAGCCTAACCAAACTCATAGGCACTCATGTTCAGCAACCTCTGGAACAGTAATCCTGACCATGGATAATGAGTCATAACAGATTAATCTACCCATGTTCCTTGGTCCTGGCCTTGAATTTGTGCAGAAACTGATACTCAGAGGCACAAAGAAGGAAATGTTGGTGCAGTCCCTTTAACTAATACTCCATTCCCCCACATTTGATCATTAATTTATTCACTGCTATACAAAGAATGGACATGTTTTTATTGCAGAAAGACCCGGCATGCCAGTCATTGTTCCCCAAGTAGAGGAGTTGGGAGAAACCACCACCACCAAATTGGAAGGTACCTTTGTTCTGGAATTATCTGCTTGGTGCTTCCTGCTACATCTTCTCAGGCCTAACAAAACTGGGAAAGTGTAGCCATACTCTCCCTAATCCATTCCTAGCCCCAACTCACTTAATGTTTCACACCCTTCTCTTCCCCAACACCTCTTTATTTCATTCAGCCACGCAGATGCCAGCAGCCTGGTTATAAAGTCACTCACAACAATTCTGCTAGGCAAGAATAGGGCAAAACAATCTATTCACCTTCTATAAACCTCTACACAAAAGCAAACCAACCAACTGCTTTTAAGAATAGACTGGACAGCCATTTGTCTGAAATGGTATAGGGCAGCGGTCCCCAACCTTTCCAGCTTGGCAACCTGGCCCAGCATGGGAGAGGAGGCATATGAGAGGCAGATGCACACATGTGTGCAGTGTCACTACGTTTTTTTGATTTGTCTGCTAAGCTTTTAGGCTAAGATTTGCAGGCAGTTGCCTGCTAGCAGAACATTGTTATCTTGCCTCCATAGCAACGAGATACGACTGTTTTGTGATTCCTGATTTACTGCGCATGCTTCAAAAAGTTTTTTCTTTACTTCCTGTAACTTCTTTTATATATGCCTATGTGTTTAACTGCTGGTAATGTAGTCAGTTAGGTTTGTTATTTTTGTAAATAAAACTATGTTTCTTAGATTATTTTCCGGGTTTTATTTAATCAAAGTTGACAGTAAAGAAAGGCACGGTCTATCATCTCTAATTAGCAGGGATTTATGGAAGCTGTTCTTTTACGCCCTGACACACAGCTCCATTTGTGCAAGCACAAGTCCCCTCAAGCATCATCCACTGTGCCTGATGTGCATGCGAGTGGAGCTTTGCGCACAAGTACCTTCCACTCGTGCGCAAAGCTCCATTTGTGCGAGTGGAGGGTATGCATGCATGCTGCTGGCACAAATGGAGCTGTGCGTACTCGTGTGTGCCTGCCACTCACATGCTGTGGAGGGTAGTTGAATGGAGAGCACTTGCATTTCTCCCGCAGCCCAGTTTTGAACAGGCTGAAGCTGGTAGTAGGCTACAGTCTGGGACCACTGGTAGAAGGTCTCCTACTTGAGCAAAGCCCCTTCCAACTCCATTATTCTATGTTATACTAGTTAAAACAAAATACAAAGCCAATATCAAATAAATACATAATACAAAAGTAATATAAAGAGGGATACAATGCACAGAAACACTCCCACTATCCTGACACTATGTGGTTCCTTCCTCAGCCAGCTTACTCATTGATGGCCAGGCTGGCCTTCCTTCCCTGGTCTCTCATACAGGGGCTGCCAAATTCCAGACTGATTATCCCAACTGCCTCCCACAGGCCACAGAGAAGGGTGGAGAAGGAAGAAATTAGAGCCCTGTAATTACATATCGGGCATAGATGTGTCGAGTCTATCTTGGTGGAAACTCACCACCGAGAGTTCCAAAATACCAAGAGTTTTGAAAGAATGCAACTTAAATATGAGAACTTAACTGTTATTCTCATATTTTTCCTATTGAACGGATACTTAGAGCATCTTCCAGGACTCCTGTGTCGTAGTCTATTTGATCACTTTTCCAAAACTGAAATTCAACAGAAACTTCAGTTCTGATTAGCTGCAGCAGAACTCTCAGACAAATACACACAGACCATGCTGTAAAACATTTTAATTATTTATTTTGCAGTGTGTTCAGTATGACCCTTTCCCCATTCACAGAGATAAGGATGTCAAATAACCTAAACAACACAATGTTCTGGGGTCAAATGAAACCTTAGATCTGAAATGTTTTGCACATTCTAGTACATGACATTTTTATTTACTTGAACAGTATAGGTAGTATTACTAACATTTTATGGTTCAGCTCATATGACTCTTGCAACTGTTTGACAGTTCAATTCAGCAAATGACTATTTGAAGCGCTATTCCAAATAAAGGTTCATCAGTTGGGTGTTTATATACTATGCAGTTACCAACATCTGTTTTGAGTGGTGGCTTCAGTATATCAGCAACAGTAATGGTTTAAGCCAGGGGTGTCAAACTTGCAGCATTGCGTCGTCACATGATGTATCGCGACTTTCCTCCCCCTTTGCTAAACCACGGGTGGGCATGCATGGGCCACGAGTTTGACACCTCTGGTCTAGGTCCTTCCAAAATAAAATTTAAAAAATCTTTTGCTACAGGAGCTATGTTTTTTTCCTCCAAGTTTTCTTCTTTACTTGACCCATTTTAAAGCCCCGTGGATTTGTAAGCATAATTACTAATTCTGTCCTATTTTCCAAATGCAGAATAACAGCCTACTTTCTTGGATAAAGGCAGTGATGTAGAAGAAAAATAGCATTTTTTAAAAAGCAATACTGCAGCCAAAATTTAAATGCAAGGTTGCCAAAATAAGTTCTGCAAGTTCCATTGCTTTGGTGGGAACTTGTATTATGAGCATTTTCTCTCTTGGCTGAATGATATCAGTCTGGGTCACTGAATCACAGACTTCTAAAGTTAGAAGGGAGGAGACAGTAGTCATGTATGCTGACAACTGAGAGTAATCACTGCAAGGATCCACCACAGCTGTGACGGTGAACCTATGGCATGTGTGCCACAGGTGGCACACAGAGCCATTTGTGCTGGCACACGACCTGGAGCTAAACTTACCTCACTGCATGTGCGTGACTCAGAGCTGATTTTCGGCCGGTTTGAGGCCTTTTTCGGCCTCCCAAAGGCTTGAGGAAGGCTTCTGCAGGCTTCTACAAGCTTTGTAGGCCGAAATCTAGCCCTGTTTCGTCACTTCTGGTATTTTTGGAAAAACAGGAAGTGATGAAATGGGACTACATTTCGGCCTACATAGCTTGTAGAAGCCTGCAGAAGCCTTCCTCAAGCCTTAACTGGCCGAAAATCAGTGCAGGTAAGGGGGAGTAGGTGGGATTGTGCACGCATGCGTAGGGGATGCGGGGGCACATTGCCTTCTGGGTGCTGGCACACAAGCACGAGCGTGCAAGCGTGCTCACAATTTTTGGCACAGGAGCCCAAAAAAGGTTAGCCACCACTGCACTACAGTATCTTGGACCATAGGCCTCAGTTTGAAAATCTCTAGCAAAGAAGTCAGAGTACTGTGTAGTAACCTATTCCACTGGTTAGTCACTTGTATAGTCTGGATATTCTGTAAAATCTCCTGCTGAAATTTCCGTTCATGTAGTTTTAACTTACTGGTTCTGGTCTGTCCTTTGGGGCAAATGAGAGTAAGTGCATTCCATCTTCTGTACAGCAATCCTTCAGATCTCCTTTCAATCCTCTTTTCTGTAGATCCTTTAATCATTCAACATAGGACCTGGTTTCCAAGCTTTTGTCGTATAAGTTGTCCCTCCTTTGAGCTTGTTCCAGTTTGCCACTGTCCTTTTGAAATGGACACAATACTCCAAATGGCAGAGTCTGACCAGAGTAAGGCTGAATGAGACAATTAATTCATTGATCTGGATTCTCTGCTTATGTTAATGTAGACCAATATAGAATCTGCCTTTTTAGAAGCTGCATCACACTGCTTGCTGTGGTCAGCAAGGGTTCCTAGTGTCCTTTCATGAGTATTATTGCCAAATTAGATCTCCCCATCCCATAGCTTATATTTTTTCTATCCAAATTTTGATATATATATCCTATTAAATTTTATCTTATTCATTTCAGACTATTGCTCAAGACTATCTAGATTTTTAAAAAATCTTTCCTCTTTCTTACAATGTTAGCTGATTTCTCCCAGTTTTGTCGCATCTGCAAAATGATCAACTTCAACTCCTTCATTAAAGGGATAAAGAGACAAAATTAATAGAAGGACTTATTAGAACAACCTTTTCACCCTCTTATATTTTTCAAAAAGAACTTAAATTGCTGGACCGGTTAGGCAAAAGAGTTTAATTAAAGTATTATAATCCATAACAGTCAGAATTTTGACTCTCAGCACTAAATAGGGCAGCAATTTAATATTGCTCACTCTCCCACTGATTGCAATGGTTGGGCAATTCCAATATGCATTGCTATTGTCAGTTTTCCTTAGTTTTTTTGTTTATGGAAGTCACAGTATGCTGCAGAATGTAGCAAAGTAAACCAAATATGGGTGGTAAGAGAACATTAACTATATCATCTTGTGGGTGTTTATATTTTTGCAGCCCAGATATACTGACCCCATTTACTGTGCCTGAAAAAAAATCACTGTAAGTAATAATGGTAGTCTTTCATTATTAGTCCTCAAAAGGGAAAACAATAGACTTGACAGTGCAATGTAGAAAGAAATTTCTCCTGAATAAGGGAATATGAAAGCATTTCATCCTTCTGCGCTGCCTTTTTCTGTGCAAAAATGTTCCCTTTAGTTTTTCAGTGTTCACTTCATGAGGACTGGAGAGCTCAGATGTTTCCAGGCACTAGAGAGCACTACAGTGCTAGAGAAAAGTGGTGCAGAGAAGGGAACAGAATAGCTGGGAAAACAGAGAGGAGGAATGGTCCTCATGAATAAACACAGACAATTCATCACTTATTCATTTAGGACAAGCTTTACCTTCTCTTTTAGAACTTTTATGTTCTCCATCTGCAGGTGACAGAAATAAACTTCATCCTGACTTCCCAATTTTTTGTCTCCATTGGTTTAACATTTTAATTAAAAAAAACTTTGGGTAATGTAGGGAAAGAAAAAGAAATCAGGCAGGGGAGGATTATTACTGACTGGAACACCTGTTAACATCCAGGGGTGGGATTCTACCGGTTCTGTCCACCTCTGTTGAACCGGTAGTTCTGAAGAGCAGCAGGCATAGAAACGGTTTTATGTCTGCTGCTGTTTTGGCGCACCCACCCGCCTGGGCTCTTACCTGACCTTTATTTCCTGCTTTTTCAACTGCAGCTGCTTTGCGCAACACAGCTGCGGTTGAAAAAGCAGGAAAAAAGGGTTTTTCCAACCACTGCACACTTGCATGGAGCGCTGCTCAGTTGTGCGGGCAGCTCAGCAGGTTGTAAATTGTACTCATGCGACGCGCGCATGCGCGCGCGATGCAGAGAGACAGAACCGGTAGTTATACCGGTTGGATCCCATCCCTGGTTGTACCTGTTAGATTTGCATGAAGAGTCAGACACGGAGTGCTTCAGTGAAGAGTTTATTAGTGACTACAGCTCATAACAGACCCGATTTGGCTGGACTGTGCTGCTACTTATAGCCAGCAGCTGCAGTTGCCAGCCAATCAGAGTGCAGGCTTTTCCCGCACTATTTAAACCAATCATTTCTGACATTTTACAAGAACAGTTCAAACTTAACCAATGACATTCAAACCTACATACATAACATCCCACCCCACTAGGTTCAGTCCATACTCAAACCCCAACCTATCTAATGTATTCTTTTAAATAGGTGGGGCTCTTACGTATGCTTGAGACCTTCGTGGTTCAGAAGTTTTAACGTTCTCACCCAGTGAGAGGGGAAATGTGTCTGTTGACATTTCCCTAGTTGGACTTCCTGTGAAAGAAGACCCTGTTTGATTGTTAGAATCTGGTCTCTCCTCCCAACCCATCTCCAGCCCAATGTCAACAACCAAATCAGGTAGTGATGTGCAATCTTCCACTTGTAAGGATGGATTTTGGCATTGTGACAGGTTTTGGGATGGTTCCTGTCATAATGGCTTGTTACACATGGGGTTGATGCTTGCTTGCTGATTATCCTCATGCTCCTCCCTTCCCCTAGAAAAGGCATTAGGTATGGGAACTAGAGAGGAACAATTGCGATGTTCCTGAGGTAACCTGGATCTAAGCTGATCAATGTGCCTGCTCCAGAGGACTCCATCCTCTGCTTGTACCCTGTAAGAACGAGGGCCTGTGATTTGAGTTGTTTCAGCAGGAATCCATGAAGGCTCACCCATAAGGTTCTTAGCATAAACAGGATCACCCACACTGAACGTGCGAACTTTGCTAGTGGAATCTAGTGGTGCGTTGTGTGCGTAAGTGGGATGAAGGCGGTCAAGGGGAGACCTAAGTTTCCTACCCATCAACAACTCTGCTGGGGATAAGTTAGTTGATGGGTTAGGAGTGATGTGCTGAACACTAAGAAGTTTTTCAACTTTCTCAGTGATGTACCCAGGGCCCAATTGCTGAAGCTTTTCCTTGGTAAAACGTACCATTCGTTCAGTCCGGCCGTTAGCCGAAGGGTGCCCAGGGGCTTTCAGGGCATGTCTGATACCCAGTTGTGCTAGATAGGATTCAAAAGGGTTGGATGTAAATTGAGGGCCATTGTCAGAGACAAGAACATCAGGTAACCCGTGGGTTACAAAAAGCTTTTTAAGCTGCTTGATGACAGCATCAGTTGTGGTGGAAGCCATAGGGATTACCTCTAGCCATTTGGAATATGCATCTACTATAATAAGGAAGGTGTGCCCTCTGGTAGGGCCTATGAAATCAATGTGAATCCTAGACCATGGGCCCCTAGGACATTCCCATTCCTGTTTGGGGGCGAGAGGTGGGGCAGGCCTGACTACCTGACAGTTGGGACAAGATGCAACCCAGTTTTCAACCATTTTGTCAATACCTGGCCACCATACATAACTCCTGGCCAATCCCTTCATCCTTACAATACCAGGATGACCCTCATGTAGCATTTCCAAAATGGTGCAAACAGAGGATGGACTCCTCTGGAGCAGGCACATTGATCAACTTAGATCCAGGTTCTCTCAGGAACATCGCACTTGTTCCTCTCTAGTTCCCTCACCTGATGTCAATTCTAGGGGGGAAGGGGAGGAACAGGAGGAAAATCAGCAAGAAAGAATCAACCCCGTGTGTAACGAGCCATTACGACAGGAACCATTACAAAACCTGTCACAATGCCCAAATACATCCTTAGAAGTGGAAGATTGTACATCACTACCTGACTTGGGTGCTGACATTGGGCTGGAGATGGGTTGGGAGGAGACACCAGATTCTAACAATCAAACAGGGTCTTCTTTCACAGGAAGTCCCAGTGGGGAAATGTCAGCAGACACATTTCCTCTCTCACTGGGTGAGAATGTTAAAACTTCTGAACCATGAAGGTCTCAACGTACATGCAAGAGCCCCACCTATTTAAAAGAATACATTAGATAGGTTGGGGTTTGGTATGGACTGAACCTAGTGGGGAGGGGTATTATGTATGTAGGTTTGAATGTCACTGGTTTAGTTTGAACTGTTCTTGTAAAATGTCAGAAATGATTGGTTTAAATAGTGCGGGCAACTATGATTGGCTGGCAACTATGGCTGCTGGCTATAAGAAGCAGCCGTAGCCCAGCCAAGACGGGTCCATTCGAGCTGTAGTCGCTTAATAAACTCTTCACTGAAGCTCTTCGCGTCTGACTCTTCATGCAAACTTAACAATAACAGATAACGGATAACAGATAATCAGAGTTGGAAGGGACCTTGTAGGTCATCTAATCCAACCCCCCGCCCAAGCGGGAGACCCTACACCATTTCTGACAGATGGCAGTCCAATCTCTTCTTCAAAGTCTCAAGTGATGGCGCTCCCACAACTTCCAAGAGCAATTTCTGTTCCATGGGTTGATTGTTCTCACTGTCAGAAAGTTTCTCCTTATTTCCAGGTTAAATCTCTCCTTGTTTTATGTTATAAAACATGAGCCTGTAACATGAGGAAAATAATATATGGAATGTAATTGGGGAAAATAATTAAATTTAGAGAGACAATATAATGCAATGAATGACCAGGAATAGAAGCAGGTCCAAATCCCACTTCACTGGCATTAGAACTTCCAGTTATTGTATTCAGTCACTGCCTGGTTCTGGAGGCCAATCTGACATATCCTCTTTGAGCGAATCCCAGTACAGCTCTGCTTATGCTCTCATTAGGTCTCAAGACATGGTGCTCTGCATTAGATCGTTTGGCAGGAAGAGTTCTTCAAAGAATGAAAAGAAGGTAGGAAACCTCTGCATAGCCTATCCTAAAGCACCTTTGTTGTTTTGTTGTCAAACGACCTTCTGTTTTTAGCAAAGAATCATGAAATGTAATGGAGGAAGGGTTTTTTTTTTAAAGGTTCTGCTTCTTTTGCCTGGAAACAGCATCTGCCTGTGCTTTGAACTGCAATGGGACAAGATAAGAAACAAAGTATATTTAACCAGTAAGTGCTGATTGTGCTCAGCCAAGTTAAACAGCTCGACTAAACAAGATGTTTTCAAAGGAATCAGATATAAACATGGAGATTTGCTTTCAGAGTAAAAAAAATAAATGCACATAATACTATTTGGTGGTAAAGAATATTGATTTCTTTCCCCCTACACTGTGTAGATGCTGGGTCACTCTGTATGATAATACCTTCGCTTTTACCATGAAAGAGTCATATTGACTCTTCCAAAGTGTGTTTATTGCACAGTCTTAAAACAAGTAAATTATTTACTTAAATCTGCTTTTAGAAAGCCTCAGAATGGATAGGATGATAGCCCTTATCACAAATGCTACTAAAAAAACCATCTAAGTCATAACCATCATAGACTTTACAGGACTCATATATCTGGTTGTTCAAAATTTAACATGTTGTACTAAGTAACTAAAACATTCATAAAATATCTGGTTTAGTCTTGCAAAGTGGGCTGAATTTTGTGATAGCGTTTTGTAAAAATCAGCCATATTCCATTCACCCACATCATATATATATATATATATATATATATATATATATATATATATATGTGTGTGTGTGTGTGTGTGTGTGTGTGTGTATGTATATATGTATATATGTGTATGTATATATGTATATATATATGTGTGTGTGTGTATGTGTGTATGTACACACACACACTATTTACAACCTGAATTTTGAGTTTGAGAACAGCCCTTAAACAATATAATTCAAATCAATTTAATTCATCATACATGTTGTGCTTGAGAAATTCAGTGAAAAGTTTTGTTCCGTTGGAATAAGTTCAGAAGCCATAATTCAACCTGTGACTTTCCAAAGACTTATAGCTTTTTACCTGATGAAGTGGGAATATCACCAAAAAGAGTGGTTTTCAAAACTTTTTTTTTAAACTTGTTTTGGGACTTTTTAGAAGGTTATCAAGGGAAGAATAGAATTAGCAAAGAAGCTGTTTAAAATAAGGTGAGGATAAGTAAACTTCTGGTCTGCCTCGTTGGGAATATAACAAGATAAATGCAAATGAAACTGTAGAATTATATATTATGTGTAAAAAAAGGATTCTACTATTGAGTTTTGGCCCAGGGAAATAAGCACATACAATAGGAATGGAAATAGATTAAGGAAAAAATATGAAAAGAAAAGCTCAGCAAAGAATGTTTGGCAAAAGCTGTGATGAGAGCTGAAAGTTTATATTATATAACGTGCCACACTGTGTTGTCTCATTTTCAACTTATGTTTGGACAGTTCCAGAAGGTAAGGGATTTGAAGGCTGGCTCTTTACACCTATTTTTACATTTTGTACTGATCATTGTTCAAAATTTTATGGAAAACTCAGAGACATAAATGAAAATTATTTCATCTATCTCTTTTTGTTAAATAGGCATGGGTAAATATGCATAGTGGAGCTTGAAATGAATGTTACTGCTTCAAATAATAGAAAGGGATGATTTGATTATGCATCAGTGTTACCCAGCAGGGAAGATGTATTATTCACTCCATGTTGCTAGGTTACCAGCCTTATTTACAGATAGAAATTTCTAGAGCAGGAAAAATGTCTGAAGCTTTGAGAGTCAAAGGCAAAGTAGACAGAATAGAGATCAACAAATAAAAACTTACTTTCTATATTTCTACTTGATACAGTGAGGTTTTAACTATGAAAAAACAAAAACAAAAAAACCAATGGATGAGGCAATTCAAGGAATCCTTCAGCTGTGTTTCCAAAGACTAATAATGGATAAGAAATCAAGTGGAAAAAGCAATGCCTGTCAGTTTAATAGGTGAAGGGAAGACTTCCTTGAATCTAGCTCAACTTCTGGTGATTTCATGAACACGTCTATGTAATTTCCTTGACAGCAATAGGGAAGTAATTTACTGTTGTGTTCTTCTGGCTTTTTTTAAAAAAGCTTATACAGCCTTAACATTTTCTGGTGATCTTTGATCCAAGTGCTAACAACATCCAGCTTTGCTTAAATTTTTGACATTAACCAAGGTCAGCTAGGTGCTTTTACCTGTTGAGCAGTAAATAAACTAAACAATTTGCAACTGTAGTTTAAATTATGTTAGTAAATAAGAAAAAAGTGACTCCAGAGAGCAGACCAACATTAAAAATACTTTGTAAGGTTCAGACTGATTCTGGTGGCAGACTGTTGTTTCAATTCCTCTGTTGAACAGGTGATAGAATGAGATTTTCTATAAATTACAAACCTTGATATAATTCTGGCTTTTGAAAGTTTCCTTGATCATAATTATATTTTCGTTATAATGAAATTATAGTCGGATGGTGGCCATGGAAGTGAGAATCTGCTAAGGAGTGTATAACAACTCACCTGCTGTGATGGGGTCCATGACAATTTGCCACAGCAAACTCACCACAGCCAACTTGACTTGAAACAACTCGCTGCAGGAGAAGAGTTACACTAATATCAAAGAAATGGTAGAATAGAACCATTAAAGAAATTATGCCAAAGGAGGGAAAAAATTAAATGTGAATGACAAAAAGTAAAATAAATTTAATTTTTAAATTTATTTTAAGTAATTAAATTGAATTGTTAAATTGTCCCATGAGTTGTGCCATGGAAAGTTGGCTGTGATGAGTTGTCCCACAGTGAGTTGGCCATGTCAAGTTGCCCCATTCCGGCTGTTGATGAGTAGGATGGGCATGGCAATGGGTCTTGAAGACTACAGTGTGGGCCTGGGTGCAGTTGCTATGGGTATAAACCTTCGTGGTAGTAGCAAGTATTCAAACAAGAACTTTGAAGGCCAAATAGGTTTTATTGTTGTAAATAAGATGGGCAACCTTATTGTTACTATTTTTATTAATCAATCGTATGATTAATATTTGAGGATCTTTTAAACTCTGTCTATATATTTAAATCATGTAAAGAGGCGAGCCCAGTCTGTTTTCAAAACAATATTTATTATAACAAGCAGCTCAAGACAAATAAACACACAGAAAGAATATTACCAGTGTCCTTTCTTCTTTCTTAGGTTCTTCCCCTCAGGTCTCCTTTAGTTTTACAACTACCTATGTAGTTGGAGTTTCTCTGTCCCTTTAGTTCTCAGACATAAAGTCAAATAGTCTTTAGCCTAGGAACACTTTCTTTTCCTTCCAGCTTGATAATCAGAGATATTGAGGTAGCTGTAGAGAGAACTGATTGCCTATGCTAAACAGTCTCTTTTAGGGACATATGAGAACAACCTCTAAGAAACACAGACCTCTTAAGAAACTCAGAGAAACCTGTTGACCTCTTTGAGAAACCTTAGAGAAACTGAGGTAAATGCCAGTTGGGCAGCCCCTTATATAGTGCAGGGGCGTGGCTTGTGATACCAGTACACGGTATGTGGTGTCACGCTGCCATTGGTGGATTTGATCTTCCTTCAAATCCAGACAAATTGTAAACTGCATAGCAACACCAGAAAGATCTATTTTCTGGCACTTTTGAATCTTACAAATAATAATGGAAAAATTACAGTTTTCTTAGTCAGAGATGGAATGGAGTCAAGAGGCTCATTAAAGAAACAAAGGAATACTTGATTGAATTTAAAGTAATAGTAGATGAAACATGACAAATTAGAAATGAATACCTGTAGAGGACTTTTAGGATTTTAAACCTCTTTTATTTTTTAAACTTTGAATGAAATTTAATTCATACTAGTTTTTTTTAATGGGAAGAACCCTATCAAATTTTAGATACATACAATAAGTGCAAGAAGAATGAATCATACATCTTTTTAAATTGATTGTTTTTTGTATGTCAAAACTGATGATATCATCTTTGCATCTCATTCCTGAACCTATTTTAAGTGCAATGTAAGTTTTTTTTCCCATGTTCCTGCTGAGTCTCTAATGGAAGGGATGACACAACATTGAAATTTCAAAATTACATAGTACTTCTGTACACTGTAGCAGTGTACATTTATTTATTTATTTATTTATTTATTTATTTATTTATTTATTTATTTATTTATTTATTTAATTGGACTTATAGGCTGCCCTCTCTCCCGAGGGACTCAGGGCGGCTTACAATAAAAAACAAGAATACAAATATTAAAATACAATTAAACTAGTCAAATTAGCCCAATAAAAAATTAAAACCCGATTAAAAAACTAAAATCAATAAAACCCCACCCCACCCCATTCAGTCCAGGCTGGCCTGTTGAAACAACCAAGTCTTTAGGTTGCGGCGAAAGGAACGGAGGTCAGGGGCCAGCTGGAGTTCCAAAGGGAGTTGATTCCACAGGGTAGGTGCTCCCAGAGAGAATATTACTATTATACAGCGATAGAAATCTAAGGATATAGTTCTGTGGTAAAGTACACCCTAGTTTCGGATTTTGACATATTTTGACATGTTATCAAAACTTCATGTGAGTTCTGCTGATGTATAAATGAAGAAAAATACTAAAGCATGAATACTGAAGCATGGTGCTTATTTCATTTATAAAGTAATCCAACATGCAACATGCCCATGTGAAAAAGTCCTCACCATCTATCCTCCCCTCCTTAAACCAAACACTTCTGGCCTGCCTCTCACATGGCTTCCATTTTCTGAAGAGTTTTGCCAGCATAGCCTATCTACTGGGGAATTATGAGACGGAACCAGTGACCTTTAAAAGGCAGGCTGAGTGGCTTGATACAGGTGCAGCAGGCAGGGAGAAGGCTGCTGAAGACTTTGTCCCTTATCAGAACTTCAGGTGAAGAGGAGACGATCCAGGAAAAAGGGATAATTATTCAGATGGCAGGTCAACCAACAAAATGATGTGCCACACATGCTAGCTGGTCAGATGGTGAAAAGGCAATGTGAAGAATTGTCTGCAGACGTCTTACCAGGAAGCCTCGTCTGAAGAATACCTGAAAGGACAGCTTTCTGTATAATATCGGATTCTACTGTGCTAGATCATGCAGAATATTGCATTAGAATCTAAGCAAATATATAGTATATATAAAGATCTTTATGGCTGAAAATATGAAGGCTGAGGAGGAATAGGAATATAGTTGATTGCAGGGTCCAGTCAGGATTAATGGTTCATGATTACACTTTCTAAAGTGAGTCTTATCCAATTTCCCTTGATGCCTAGGAAGGACTGGTCAGACTTACTTTCTTTCTTTCTTTCTTTCTTTCTTTCTTTCTTTCTTTCTTTCTTTCTTTATTTATTTATTTATTTATGAGATTTATATGCCACCCTATCTCCCTAAGGACTCAGGGCGGCTTACAATACTAAAAACAATACAATATAAATATTAAAAATTGATTAAACTGGAAATCTCATAAATCAGTTAAAAATTTAAAAAACAACCACTAAAAACCACCCAAAAGACCCTCCGCCCCTCTCCCTCAGTCTGGGTAGGCTAGTTGGAACAGCCAACTTTTTAGGCCACGGCGGAAGGATCGGAGGTCAGGGGCCACCCAGAGCTCTGGGGTAGCTGGTTCCAAAGGGTGGGTGCCTCCACAGAGAAGGTCCTATCCCTGGGAGCTGCCAGCCGGCATTGCCTGGCTGACGGCACCCTGAGCAGGCCCTGCCGGTGGGAGTGCATGGGTTGTCAGGAAGCTGTTATCAGCAGCAGGGTTTCCTGCAAATACCCCGGTCCAATGCCATGAAGGGCTTTATAGGTTAACAGTAGCACCTTGAATATTCCTGCTGCTGGCATTTTTTTGGGGTAAAATATAAATTACCTTCCAGCATCAGTGTGATATCGTTTTATACCCCTTTTCATTCCTTCCCATTGCCTGGCACTTTTGTGTACAGTATTTTCTTTTCTTTTTTTAGGAAAAACTATGGGAAGAAGTTCAGAAATATGCAGTAAATGAGTTGGGATGGGGGCAAAATAACCTAAACAGCAGTTTCCAGACTGTCAAAATCCACCTGAAGCCAAGTTTAGGGGGAGGAGAGGTAGATAGTAGGCAAGAATTGTACTTCACACATTTTGAATCACTGAGATCCACAAAAGGGATGAAATCATGATGCATATGGTCTGGCCTTTTGTGTGTATGCAGTAGTTCTTTGTTTATGTAACTGTGATACGTTTATTTAGATCTTTGTCCCAATTTTGTTTCCCTGTTTAACAAGGCAGGAGGAACCTGTGAGCTGGTTTTCAGCAGCTATCTTCAAAGGGCGCTTTGAAGTCTGCAGAGCAAAGAATTAGGGTGTGTCAGCATAGATTGCAGCTTACCCTCTCCTGTCATTTCAAAGGAGATACAATAAATTCCAAACTTCTTGGCATCAGATTCATTTGAAATGAATACACATGGCTAATTATTAGCATATCTGTTCAAACCAGCATGTTATTGTTCATCAGTCTATGCTCCAGTGTTTCAGTGTATAATGAAAATAGGTGCAAGAAACTGTATAATTGTAACCAGCTTTGGTTTCAGCAAAGAAACTAAAATATTATTCTAGGTTTTTTTTAAACTGTTGTTAGAATATGACTCATTACTTGTAGGTGGTAGCTTTATGAGTCACTAAACATAGCTAGTTATTGTTCTCACTTTTAAGTCAAAATCCTGTCTTGCGCAGTGCAATCAAAGCATTGTCCTATAAGAGATAAATGCTGCTTTGAGAATGAGATTTTAGTTCAGTTTCTGAATCATTTTGAATGGAGATGGATACTTCACCAATTCAGGGCCTTTTCAGTTTTATACAGAAGACATATATAATCAAATATAGTCTTACATTAAAGAAATCAAATGGCAGTTCTAACTTGTCTTTTTTTTTGATGGATTATTGATATTCTGTTTGCCTTCAGGGGAGAAAAAGATTGATAAGAGTCAATCACCAAAAGCTGATGAGCAGGAGAACTTGTTCCTTAGGCTGAAAAGAGGTAATTTACAAAAAAAACATCACTTTAATTTGTACTTCTGTCAGTATTTATGATCTGTTCTAGAATCTTCCCATGTACTGAGGTAAGATTGACTGCCCTGTAGTTCTCAGGATCTTCCTTCTTTCTTTTGTAGACAGTAACAGTACATTAAGATGTTGCAGAGACAGTCTGTCTTCATTATTCAATGCATTTTTCACACTGAATCTGAAATGCTGCACAGCCCTATGATCCAATATGTCAGTGGTGGCTAACCTTTCTAGGCTCCTGTGCCAAAAATTGTGTACACGCTTGCGTGCCAGCACCCAGAAGGCAATGTGTGCGTGCCCCCATGCCCCATGTGCATGCATGCACAATCCCTCCTCCCGGCCACCCCCTTACCTGCTCTGCGCCTCCTGGCTGATTTTTGGCCTGTTTGAAGCCTTTTTCGGCCTCCCAGAGGCTTGAGGAAGGCTTCTGCAGGCTTTGCAGGCTGAAAAATGGGCCTGTTTCGTCACTTCCGGCATTTCTGGAAATACAAGAAGTGATGAAATGGACTTATTTTTCAGCCTGCAAAAGCTTTCCTCAAGCCTCTGGGAGGCTGAAAAAGGCCTCAAGCAGGCCGAAAATCAGCTGGGAGATGCGCGCATGCGCAGTGAGGTAAGTTTGCCTGCAGCTTGTGTATCAGCACAAATGGCTCTGCGTGCCACCTGTGGCACATGTGCCATAGGTTCACCATCACAGCAATATGTGATCTGTAAATCAAAACATAATTATTACTCTAGATTTATACTTTTACAGATGTTATGATGCAGTTTTACAGTACTGTAGTGGGATAAACATGCACATTGATTTGAGCCCTCATTATTTCCCCTGGGAGATCTCAAATCCTCCTCCAGCCCAGCTTCTCAGTCCTGGTAGGTCTTGGGGAGAATTAACTAAGTATTTTGTAATGGACATTTTATTCCAGAAAAGTCCTATATACCACTGTCTGATTTACTAAGAAGGAAGTAAGTGGTAAATCTCTTCCTTTAGTAGCCTTTTCCTAGAAAAAACACCACTGATTCATTAAGAATTTAAGTATTTATAATTTATTGCATTAATAATATGCACCTAGGACAAAATCAAACAGTAAAAGAAAATGAAGAAAGAATAAACAATTGCTTTATGAAAAAGCTGATCTCAGTCACCATCAGCTCATTTTTACTCCACTTTCTTTTTCTGAGTGATTCTTCATTGTCTCTGAGCTGTACCAAGCTTGATTGTATCTGTTAGGATATATGCAGAGTAACCCTTGTGTAACAAGGATATACACATGGAAACGGATACGAGAACAGTTATGAATAAATACACAGCAACACAGAGATACACCAAATTGTGTTAATGTTTACTCGAAGAAATAGCACAGTCCAATAAACAGTCCAGGTCATACACGTTTTAACAGTCCAGCAGTATCCAGTTATAAAGTCTTCTTACCCTTTTCATGTCTTTTACAGCAGACAAATATCAAACCATAATACAACAGATAATCTTCGATATCAACAGAATATCAAAGTAAACATAGTTAGTCAGTATCAGTCCGTATTCAGTCAGAGAGAGAGTCAGTGGGAGAGAGCTTCAGTGGGAGAGAGCTTCAGTGGGAGAGAGAGATAAACCATGATCCATAGTTCCCTCTTATGGCAACTTGCAGCATACTCAACCAACCAGAACACAGCATAATACATTACAGTATTTTTCCTTAAAGCTACAGACATATATATTTGTGCTTTATATATTGTCAACCCAACTATGTTATGTGCATATACTTAACAGTATCCATGCAGTCACCTAATGAAATGTTTCTTTCCCCAATCATAAATGTTCTGTTTCATCAAGTCCAAAGCACTTGTTCCCTATATGTGCAGATAGGACATTATCAACTTTGTTTTTATGCTAATTAATTTTGGGACTGTAATTATTTCTAACCTGATTTATGGTTCCGTATTCTGTTCTCTGATAATATATTGAACTATCAAATCCAACCTCTATATGTGAATGGAAATCCATGGTGAAAGAGTGGTGGGCATTACCATTCAGCACTATTATCAGAATTTGTTTCCTTCTGATCCTGCCATCGTTGTCACCATCTTCAAGACACTTTTCACCGTGGGAAGACTTCCACAATCACAAAAGGCTCTTTTTTAATTTGGTGTAATGTTGCATAGCAACAGCATAGTTGGTAGGCGAAGCAGAGCTGCATCTAACGAGGCTCTCTTAATATGCTGTCCACTACTCCTTCTACCATATGGGATTATGTCCCTTACATATTTACTATGGGGCAAGCATGTGAATAAGATTTCCATATCTAATTTAATTGTTTTTTTGGCATTCTAATTTAAGTAATGTAATACATTTCCACATTTTCTTTCTACTTTCCAGAGGCAGGGTTCATAATTTCCCCTGTACAGGACTGGTTGTCTGTTTGAACAGCTATTCATCTGTGCTCATGTTTATAGCCCTACCAAAAGATTGATTGGCATTTGTGTGAAAGAAAAGAACTAAATAAAACTGAATTAAGTGCCACTGAAGAGCAGAATGCAGGAATAACATTACATTGTGGACATAATCTTTGTTGTAGCTATTTGCACATGTTTCATTGCTCTGTGGTCATATAAATGTGCAATTGCATTGATGTATAATAAGTGTGAGCATCTTCTCTACTCATGCCAACAGAACTGGGATAGCTGACATGCCCCAGTTCCCATCTATTAGACAGTATCATCCTGTGGAAGCTAGAATTTGTGCCTTCTCTGCTGCTGCATCTCCCCTAGCATTGCCCAGAGAGTCTATTGCTCTTTTGTAAAACAAAGGAATGAAACAAATTTTACAATACAATTTACTGCCAGAAATAAAAAAAGATCCTAACACCAACCACCAAAATATGAACTGAAAAACCATGCTATTTTTTGTGATTTGAAAGAAACATGTGTTGCCTTCAGGTTTTTTTTAAAGATGCTAAAGTGGGTATTGCTAATAATTCAAATGTAATTCTATACTGTTCATTGGGGTTTCTTTCTAATAATTGCCACAGGATTGCAACCCCTGTTTATTTATTGTGGACTGATCATGAAATGTATCAGAACACTTTAAAATGTTTGGTCTTTCTGAGAGGTGGTATTCAGCAGGTTCTGACCAGTTCTGGAGAACCAGTAGCGGAAATTTTGAGTAGTTTGGAATACCACCTCCCCCATCTATTCTCTGCCTCCCAAGTCCCAGTTAATCGGCTGGGTGTTCTCATTCCTGTGGACACTGCACAGGAAAATGGAGCTGGAAAGCAGGTTGGTGGGGTGGGGAAAGAATAGGAATTTTAAAGTATCCTTCCCCTGGAGTGAGCTGGGAATGGAGATTTTACCGTATCCTTCCCCTGCCATGTCCACCAAGCCATACCACACCCACCAAGCTACGCCCACAGAACCGGTAGTAAAAAATTTTGAATCCCACCACTGGTCTTTCTATAACTCAGTCAAGTCAGTTATCAAAGATGGGGGAAAGCTCTAAGAATAAGATTTCATGTTTGATGAAACACTGAATACAAATTTGTCCCATCCAGCATGAGAGGCTGAATCTATAATGGATATCTCTTATTTATATGGCTCGACACAAGGAATTAATAATATTCATAAATACAGCTGACAAGTTGATGAACATTTCCAGAAGGTTTCCTTGCCACCTGTCATCGTATGATTTTCAGGGTTTAACAAAATTTGTAGGAAACAAAAATAATATAAATTAAAGCATATAAGGCTGAAATACAATAATTGAACTAATTTTAATGTTCTTCTACAATTTCAGAAGTATAATAAATAAAATATTCATGGAAAGGGTAAAGAGTAAGATTCTAAAGATAATTGCAAATCAAAACAAAAATAACAAAGCAACATTCATTGGCACCTCTCTCTCTATGGCACGATTGTCAAACTCACTGTCATGTTGCTGTCACGTGATTTATTGCAACGGTTTTTCCCTTCGCGGAGCTGGGGTGGGAGTGGGCTGTGTATGATGCATCTGACCTGGGGGCCCCAGTTTGACACCTCTGCTCTCTATGATGTTTCCAGAAGAGATCTGTTTTCATACCTTCCATGAAGTCAGCAACTTGGGGGACAAGTCACATTCCTCATTTTATAAGTCCTTACTGTTCAGTAGAGTACCTATGTTTGTTTGTTTTTTGCTAAGTTTCTATGTCCATGTATGTAATATAATCTTTGACTGCAAGTGAAGACTAAAATAAAACATTAGGAAATGGTATTTTTTAAATGTTCAACATGCAAGTCACACTCAGGTTGAAGTATTCATACCCACTGTAGAAAAGTATCTTCACAGTCAGAATAACTGTGCCCTAAAAGGATTATGCAAATATGTACTAGTTTGATCTGATATTATATTCAATAATTTTCTCTTTTTTATGGTTAGGCAGTCTAAATATGGCATCGTTTTTGTTCTTTCCAATGCCAGAAGCAAACTGTTCTTTAGAAGATGATGCAGGAAGAATTTATTTAACACTTTTCTTTCCTTTTGGAAAAAACTGGGCAAGACTTCCCATTCAACTGCATGAGGGTGAAAGGGAAGGACTATACTCCAAAATAATTATTTTGGAAGTAGATAAGTAAGAGAATAGTAAGAAATATATATACCTTACACACACACACACACACACACACACTTTATCCCACAAGGGTCCCATAATATTATACTCTGCAAATGTTCAGAAGTACACACTTTTTTCTCATGAATCTCTATAATATAAATAAAAATATTTCAAGTCTCATGATAAGTTGTTTCAGAATCTAAATAGAATCTGGATCTAGAGTTGTATAAGAAACTTAATGTACTCCCTATCAGACTGTGAATCTGTAAACCAACAGAAGCTGACATACTTCTGTATGGTAAAAGTTAAACATGATATATCCTTCAAAGCCTGCTTACTTACCATTTATTTGCAATTGCTTACATATTTAAAGTAACAAAGGATGAAAATGGAAGGTGTAGACACTTCTTTAGTCAATCTTATTAATAGGTCCTTTAGAAGAAATAACAGGTTTTACGTGTTTCCTGTAGTGTAGCCAAATAAGAAATGTTATCTTCTCATCCCACCCCACTTGCAGAACTTTAGTAGGACAGAAAAATTCTTAATTTTTCTTATTAATATTCTTAAATATTACTATTTACAATTATTACTATGCTTAAGTCTTTTGCATGCAATGCATATCTGAGGTGTCCCCACACATTTTCTATGAGATAGAGACACAGGAAATATTTTTGGGAATGGAAAGATAAATAGGTTCATCTAAGCAACGTCTTAATTACTGAAGGAATTAAAACTGAAAAGAGGTTGGGTATTTACAAGATAATGCTATAAAGCATATGTCCAAATAAACCATGAAGTACTTACACGAAATAAAAATAAAGGTAACCTATAATTTTTTTGTTTTGTTCACCTGTAGGACATGTATTAATTAATAGTGTCCAGTCAATACAGAATTCTAATATCTTCTTGAAATCCAGTCTGATCCCTGTGTTAATGAGTACCTTACAGAAGTATTCATGTTTAAATCACCAGTTGACACTATAATTTTTATTTAACGTCTTTAGTAATGATGTGCTTCTCCCACTGAAAATCCATGGTGTTTAGCTTTTAGGAAAGTGTGGGTGTTTGATTGATGATGATTGAAGTCCAGCTGGCCTACTTTCAACATATGCTAGGGGGAAAAAATCAGGCACAGGCAACCATTCATTTGCTTATTTTAAAACCACTTTAAAGGATTGCTTAATCAAATTGACTACATTCTGCTTTTAAGCAATTCCAGTCTCATATGGCTAAAGAGAGAAGAATATAGGCGGTTACATTATCAGCTTCATTCTTCCTAGAAGCATTTGGGGTTGAGTTTTCCAATGTCTAAGTTTCTCTTCTTGAATTCTAAATTGTATAAAGAATATGCATGTGTATAGAAGGCACATGACAATTAGCCACAAATATGTGAGAAGTCCTGAATCCAACAATGATGTCTAGGTAGAAAGAATGTAATAGATTTTTTTTCTTCCTTTGTTTTACTAAGGAAATAGAAACTGCTGATGTGAAGTCCTAGATGCTCTTCAGAATGTATGAATCCCAAATCCCACACCCAGAATCTATACATCAACTGGAAAGAATCAAAGCCAGATTAAACCCAGAGCCTCCAGGAGTATAGCAGTAAGGTAGTACCCAAAGATGAACTGCTGACAAAATTCCTGAGGCAGCAGCAGACATGGATGGAAGCAGAAGTGGTATTCAGCAGGTTCTGACCAGTTCTGGAGAACCAGTAGTGGAAATTTTGAGTAGTTCGGAGAACCGGCAAATACCACCTCTGACTGGCCCCGCTCCCATCTATACTCTGCCTCCCGAGTCCCAGCTGATTGGCTGGGTCTTCTTTGGTTGCCCTGCACAGGAGAACAGAGCTGGAAAGCTGGTTAGTGGGGTGGGGTGGGAATGGAGATTTTGCAGTATCCTTCCCCTGCCATGCCCATTAAGCCACGCCATGCCCACCAAGACACACCCACAGAACCAATAGTAAAAAATTTTGAATCCCACCACTGGACGGAAGATCAAGCAGAGAAAGTGCTTTCGGAAAACAAGACCCTGTAAGAGGTGTACTATCAACCAATAGCTAAGGTGGCAGAAATTAGGAAATCCTACCAGTGGCTGGAAAAGGTTAGGGTTAGGGTTTAAAGATTAAAAGAAAATACCGAGACAGTGATCATAGGAGCATAGCAACAGGCAGTACATACCAGATCCTTAAATGCAGGGGTACACCACACTAGACAGGATCCAAGGTGCAGTCTATGCAGAGAGGCCTTAATCCAATATGTGATGGCAGAGTGTAAGATGCACACAGGAACAGCATATACTGAGTGGCACAGGCAGGACTAGAACTCAGTGTTTCTCAGCTTAAGCCTGATGCCTTAACCACTATACCAAACTGACTCTCATGATATATATATATATAGCAAAGCTTTAAACTTCTCTGTTGTTGAATATAAACATTGTTTTAATTGGTTACAATTCAAATGTGGTTCATACAACAGTGACTTTCTTTTAGTATAATTTTGTGGTTCAGTAACTGTATAGACAATATGTGTCAGTGGCAGGATTTACTACGGTATCACATCCTAGCTGAACCTTGTGCCAACCAAGGAACACCTCCCCAAACCAAGTTGCCATTTATGAATTTCTGTTGGTGCTGAATCGATTTAGTATGAAAACTTTCATGGCTAAAAAAATAAAAGAACTTCAAACTTTATGCCAATAAAGATTCCTATTTTGCCTAGAAAATGGAAAAGGTTGTGAACATTTATATTAAAAACATACAGGTGAAACTCGAAAAACTATCAATGTATGATGTGACCTGGGTATTTGATGATCAACCAGCTTGTTGTGGAACTTGGATTTGGACAGAGCGGGAGGGACTGACCCAAGGTCACCCAGCTGGCTTCTTTGCCTAATGGTAAACAGCATCTGAGTCTCCCCATTCCTAGTCCAGCATCATAGTACAGCTCTCTTTTAAACTGTCATTTACCATAATGTATGAAGTAAGCCAAAGACAAATAGGGCTTGGGAAAACAGATAAAGCTAAGTAATTTTGAAGTTAAGATTTCTTAAGAACTTGGAGGAAGGTTTCCTGGGAAGAGAATGGAGCAATTAAATCATGGTTCTTAAAATCATGTGAGTGGATTTTGGAAGCCAGGTGCTATGGCTGCTGGTGCTATACCAATGGAAGCAGCATTTACTACAAAAATGCTTTGAAAAATTCCCTATATCTGTAAACAGAATCAGGATTCAGTGTAATATAAATCATTCATGCTCATATGTTTTTGAAAAGGTCACAAATAATGCAGAAGAACAGTTTTCATTTTTCATCCCATGTATTTATAAAGAGGTAATAAATACTAATAAAGGTTGAGGAACCAAATATTATATTTGGCTTATTATTAACATATTATTAATCAGATGACTGGAGTTTTTATGTGTATTATACTATAAAATGAAGGAAGCATGTTTCTTGGTGAAAATGCCACATTTGCTACTAAAATATTATGAGCAATGGAATAAAAAGCAATATCTAGATTATACCTACTGTGTCTGGACTATTTGCTTTTGTCCAGACTAATCAGTGGTGTGTTTCAAATTTTTTTACTACCGGTTCTGTGGGTGTGGCTTGGTGGATACAGGATACTGTAAAATCTCCAGTCACAGGTGCTATTTGCCTGTCCTCCGAACTACTCAAAATTTCCGCCACCGGTTCTCAAGAACTGGTCAGGACCTGCTGAATACCACCTCTGAGACTAATGATACTAGTAACTGATTGTTGTGCAATTATTGGAATGTTTTGAGAATAAACAGGGTCTTTTTATGATTATGACTAGTTTTTGAGTGTAATGTTCATTTTGGGACCTCTTTCCTACTTTATTAATTTATTTATCAAATTTCTAAAGTCACCCAACTCCATAGGAATTCTGACGGGTATACGACAGGCGTCCCCAAACCACAGGCCGCAGCCCACTACCATGCCGCAAGCAATGGGCAAGCACATGTGTGCCTAAAACTCTCCTTGTGCAAGCAGAGAATGCTTGAGTGGAGGGCACTTGTCTTCACGTGCAAAGCTCCACTCACAAAGCCCTCTGCTCGTGTGAGTGGAGTTTCGCATGTGAGCACAAGCAGCCTCCACTCATATACAAACTCCATTTGCATGAGTGGAAAGCATGCATGCTGCCACCCACACGTGCACTCCCCCAGCACCGAGCTGGGTGAAGAGATGGAAAGGCTGGGCAAGCTGGTATACGATATACAGTATAACAAATTAAAAAAAACACCAACTAAGAGCAATAAAACACAGAGCCTAATTCAAAGCATTATCCTAAGAGGCTCCCCATGTACTCTAGCACCAAGATGGGGGAAATAGGTCAGGTTTTTAGGATCCATTTAAGCAAGATCAGGATCCCTAGGGGATGCTCTTTCCAAGGACAGGCACTATGACAGAGAAAATCAATTTCACATATTCTCAACAGATGATGCTGTTTAATTGAGAGGACTAATGTATGACATCTGTGTCTGATCATATAGAACAAAATAAAGGGTCCCTCAGTTTGCCAATTACCATGCCATGAAGAGCTTTATAAGTTATAACCAGCACCTCGAGTTGCCCCTGGTAGCTAAAGGAGATTACATGGGCATATCATGGCATGCCCATTAATAGCCTATACTGCCTTATTCTGTATCAGCCAAAAATGACATGGACGTAAATAGACAGGTGGTTGGATTAGTAATCTGAAGGCCATTGTCCACTTCCTGAAGAATTATAAATTCTAATTTATTTGATCTAACACCCCCCCCAAAAAAAAACACATTGATCACTCTCAGTCATCTTAAAATGACTTGTTCAGAGTCCAAATCCAAGGAAATCTAAGCAAACTTTTTCTTTTCACTTTATCTTAAATTAATATTAAAGTCAGTATGATATGATACAATTTGAAATAATATATTATGATATGATATAATATAATAATACAATACAATACAATATAGCAATACAATATAATATATTTTCCTCCACTGTTTCTTAGATATCATAATAAATAATCACATATACCTTTATTTTTTCATGTATTAGCCAGAACAGATTATCACAAGTATCTACCTATACAATACCAATGAAATCTAATCCAGTTATAATCAATTATATTTGTTACAGAAAAATAATAGTACAATTTAATTATTGTGAATTAAGCACCATTAGCTATATTTGTATTAGCAAATGGTGTAACATATGATTATTATGCAGAATAGGGAGGAAAATCAATTAAAAACTTTCAAAAATGAAATAGAAGTATATGTTTAAAGTCCATTGGAATGATTAATGAGTAGACAGAAACACCAGAGAAACATGGGAAAATAGTAAGAAAGAATCAACAGAGAAAAAAAACAAAGTATTTAGTGTTTCTATATTTAAAGTCTCCATAGAATTATTAAATGAAGTAGTTTCCTATGTTGATCAGTTATTAGAAGTGAAATGGCCAACAATTCTCCTCTTAGGCAAATTTAAAAGCATTACATTTTATTGATAAAATAATAAGATTTCTGTATGACCAAAACATTACAATGTTTTTGAAAACTTGGACTCCCCGATAACTTGCACAAACATTGTTCTTTACATATGAATATTTTCTGTGCATGAATACAATATTTCAATTTGCTACAGGTGTCAGTGTCTCTACAGTGGCCACTCTGATGACTGTGTACATTCCAAGCTTGTGAGGGCTTCTCTCTGTATTCGGCTAGTTGTCCACATTTCACAATTTTCAGAAATTTGGGAGTGTTAGAATTTTTGTGAGAATAAAATAATGCAATCTGGCTTCTCATATCAAAATGTATTAGATAGCAAGGCCCCTATTAGAAATTCAAATTATGTGCAACTTAATTACAAACATCCGTGTAATAGCTCTGTAAAGCTATTGTCCCCAGCTTTTTCACACAACCAAAAAGTTTAGGATAAGCCTCGCATAGGGATATCCAAGGCTAGTTTCCTTACATATCCCTGTGTGAGGTTCATCTGAAGCATTTTGGATTGTCTAAAAGAGCCATGAAAAAATGGTTACTTAGATACCACAGCAGTTCACTTGAGGACATCTGGATAACCATACCATGCTGGGGAGAATATCTTCACAAAGCTTTAGAATGTGAAAGTGAATAGCACAGACTTTTATTATGTTCTAGTTGGAAGTGCATGTGATGTTTTCACTTAGATGGGTTACATGAAATAAAAACAACTATGACAGCATGTTGATCCAATGCAAAGAAACAAAAAAATACCACCTATAAAAAGTAATGTTATTTTTTTACTCATCTAAATTGTTTTTATCTCTGATTTTAATTACAAAATATCCCAAAGGAAATATTTTGTTATGTTCATATATTAGCAGAGAGAAGATTGCATAAACTATTAAAATGCTTTGGATGTTTTTTTAAAATTCTTGTCCCTTTTTGCTGAGCCATAGCTCAAATTATCCTACTTTTCCTAAATAGGTGGCCTATTTAACATTTGATTGTTCCTCCAAAAAGCACATAAAAGTATTTCGTCAAGCCTTCCTTTTTTTTTTGTTTGACAGACACTTTGATTATTATATTACATTACATGATATTCAATTTTCCCTGACCATCTTAGTGATGGAAATATGATGATTCTGTTATTATTTCAGATAAGAGGCCAATAATATACCAGTTTCCCCCACTCCTTTGCCTTTGGTATGTCAGGTCCCCATAGGGGGATGCTGCAATTCTGGAGGGGCAGGGAACAAGCTGTTGGAGGCTAATTCTTTGCATACTTTTGCTTTTGCTGTAATGTGGGGATCCAGGGAGGGAGGGCCAAGTCTGTGCAATGGATGGACTTCCTCCCAGCTGAGGAAGTCTGGTTCCAGCCTGTTATCAAGTATGCAGCACCCTGAGAATGAACTGCTATCAAGCTAATTCCTCGTAGTTCTCAAAACATATTTGTGGCATTGTATTGGCTACTGAGCAGGGACGCGGTGGCTCAATGGCTAAGATACTGAGCTTGTTGATCAGAAACGTCAGAAGTTTGGTGGTTCAAATCCCTAGCACCACGTAACAGAGTGAGCTCCTGTTACTTGTCCCAGCTTCTGCCAACCTTGCAGTTCGAAAGCATGTAAAAATGCAAGTAGAACAATAGGGACCACTTTGGTGGCAAGGTAACAGCATTCTGTGCACCTTCGGCATTTAGTCCTGCCGGCCACATGACCACAGAGAAGTCTTCAGACAGCGCTGGCTCTTCGGCTTTGTAACGGAGATGAGCACCACCCCTTAGAGCCGGAAACGACTAGCACGTGTATGCGAGGGGAACTTTTATCTTTACCTTTATTGGCTACTGGTGGACTAGTGGATTGGGGTGGGTTTTGAAGATGGAAAAATAGCCTAAGACTTTGTGTGGGAAATCCACATTCCACCTAATAACCTGCCTCAACTTGTTTGTTTGGACCCGTGCCCTTCCTGGTTGGCTTATGCCGCCAGGGAGGTCACCTGCAGTTGGCTCCGGGCAGTGGTCAATGCTTCATTAAGGGAGGGTGTCTTTCCCTCTGCCTTGAAAGAGGCGGTGGTGGGGCCCCTCCTGAAGAAGCCTGCCCTGGACCCGACTGTGTTAGACAACTTTTGTCCAGTCTCCAACCTTCATTTTTTGGCGAAGGTTGTTGAGAGTGTGGTGGCTCAGCAGTTTCCACTTTTCCTGGATGAAGCAGACTACCTAGATCTGTACCAATCGGGCTTCCGGCCTGGTTTCAGCACGGAGATGGCATTGGTCACACTGATGGATGATCTCTGGAGGGCTCGGGACAGGGGTTTCTCCTCTGTCCTGGTCCTATTAGACCTGTCAGCGGCTTTCGATACCATCGACCATAGTATCCTTTTGCGACGCCTCGAGGGGCTGGGAGTGGGGGGCACTGTTCTTTGGTGGCTCACCTCCTACCTCTCGGGGGGGTCGCAATCGGTGTTGACAGGGGAACAGAGGTCGGCCACGAGGGCGCTCACTTGTGGGGTCCCTCAGGGGTCGGTCCTCTCCCCCCTTTTATTTAATATCTACATGAAGCCGCTGGGCGAGATCATTCGTGGTTTTGGGGTGAGGTATCACCAGTACGCTGAAGATACCCAGTTATACATCTCCACCCCAAACCAGATCAGTGATGCCCTCTCTGTGATGACTCGCTGTCTGGATGCGGTACGGATCTGGATGGATGGAAACATGCTTCGTCTCAACCCGGCCAAGACTGAGTGGCTGCACATACCGGCATCTTGGTCCAGTCAAGATTGTCCATCGTTGACCATAGGGGGAGTGGTGTTGCCCCCTGTGGATAGGGCGCGGAACCTGGGGGTCTTCCTGGACACGTGGCTCCAGTTGGAGGAGCAGGTGTGGGCCGTCGCCAGGGGGGCCTTTGCCCAGGTCCGGCTGGTTTGCCAGCTTCGCCCGTTTCTGAACTGAGATGCCTGCATACAGTCACTCATGCCTTTGTTACCTCGCAACTTGACTACTGCAATGCTCTCTATTTAGGACTGCCCTTGCACACCATCCGGAGGTTGCAGCTGGTGGAGAATGCGGCTGTACGGGTTGTGATGGGAGTTACCCGATTCTCCCATATTACCCCCCTCCTGCACAGCCTGCATTGGCTGCCAGTTGCGCTCCGGGTGAGGTTCAAGGTTTTGGCTTTAACATTCAAAGTCCTACACGACATGGGTCCACAATATTTAAGGGAGCGCCTCCTGCCGATATCGGGGACCAACCGCCCTGTACAGGCACACAGGCAGGGGCTCCTCGGGGTCCCGTCAACAAGTCAATGCCGGCTGGCGGTCCCCCAATAGCGAGCCTACTCTGTGGCAGCCCCCGACTTATGGAATCAACTGCCTCTGGACCTCCGTCTGGCCCCTGACCTCCGCACCTTCCACCGCGATTTGAAGACCTGGCTATTTGACCAAGTCGGGCTGTGATTACCTCACGGGGGGTATGGGATAGTTTTAACTTTTTAATTCAGTTTCATTGGACTTTATAGTGGTTTAATTCTTTTTAATTATTTATTGTATTGGTATGTTTTAACTGTGAGCCGCCCCGAGTCTTCGGAGATGGGGAGGCATATAAGTCCAATAAAATAAAATAAATAAATAAATAAACTATCTTTTCAGGAAAGCTTGACTCTTGTAACAGTGATAGTTCAAAAGGAGATTTTTACTGAGAGAAAGTGATTGCAGAGAAGTCGGCTGGAATCTGAAGCGCCCACACAAAGCCTTAAGCTATTATTCCTTCTCCAAACTCAACCTCAATCCCCCAGACCACCAGTAGCCAATACAATGCCACAAAGGTGTTTTTACTTTTTATGATTTAATGACTATTCTGCATAAAACACATAAAGGGGATTAAATTTCAATTTAGCAGACATAAACTTGGTTTTCATATGCAACAGTGGGCTATGAAACAATCTTTGAAAGCAATTGACTAGTTCACAGCACATTTAGTGCAAAAGCAACCAATGTGATCACAAGTAAAATTTGGGACTTTATGCTAATTTTGAGGGGAATACAATCTCAATCCTTTTTCTTTGTAAAATGAATAGTTAAGTATTAGTAAAATAGTAAAAACAGAGAGAGTAGCTGACCAGAAGAATGTCAAGTAAACATTTATTTAATGTTAGGTGGTAATGCAGCACATATTAATATTAATCAGTGGAAAAAGAAAGCATTAAAATCTGATTAAACATTTCATGGATAAATATAATCACAGCAGAAATCAACATATGTTTATATAAAAGTAGGCTTTACCAACACCCAAACCAGTGGTAGGATTCAAATAATTTAACAACCGGTTCTCTGCCCTAATGACCAGCTGGTTGGGCGTGGCCAACTCAACATCACTCATGCCGAGGGGCATTTCGCCTTTCTTGGCCTCTCGTGTCCATGGGGATGCTGCAATGGTCATAAGTGTGAAAAATGGTCATAAATCACTTTTTTCAGTGCCATTGTAACTTTGGTCTCTAAATGAACTGTTATAAGTCAAGGATTACCTGTACAAAAGTACAAAAAGCTTCTTTGCTTGCAAAAAGCTTCCCTAAATACAATCATTAGATTAGAAATGGAGGAATACACACTGAAGATCAATGATAGCCACAGCCATCATGGAAACCTAAACATTCTGTCTGAATGCAATACCTGCAAGCCGGAGTTACAAATCAGGCAGGGTGCCAGAGCACCTTGAGGAAGTAAATTAGTTAAAATGCAATGATAACTATCAGCAGCCAACTCTTGCTCATAAAGTGAAACCCTTTAGCAGAGAGGTCATTTAAGCTCTCCAGAAAGTGGATGGGCATATTTGGGCTACAAAATGCTGAGCTAAAGAGATAAATTAACAAAGTATATAGGGGACCCAGGTTCAAGTCTCCCAAGCTTATCAGGATCACAATAAAATTAGTACATGCCACAAATATCTAATTAAACTTCAAGCCTGGTGTTACTAAGCTTTATTATCACAAGAGAAAACTAAAACAAATTGAAGGATCCACACTCCTACCTCCTATTTTTTTTAATCTTATTATCAGTGAGCAATCATGTGCCTTGGCCACTCTGAAGTAATGATAAAGACTCCTGTCCCAATGGTGCTTTTTCAAGAGGCAACTGGACTTTCTGGAAACTAAGAAACCAGTTGCCTCTTTTAGAAAGTTAGCATTCCTCCCCCCCCCCCCACTGAAGAATGAACTATTTTGAGAAATATTAAAAATGCAGAAAAGTATATTCCTCTAAATGAGAAGAGAAACATGCTCTTAAAAGACAGGAAACAGACTCTGTCTTTCTTAATAGCCCCAAAGAAACTGAAGAGGTCACCTTTTAAAAATGTAGATTTGGTAATCCATTCAAGACACGATTAAAACCCCAAGGAAGCCAGCATCTAGGATTAATTACATTTGTTAAACAAGATTAAAAACCCCAACTCTTTGCCAGCCTTCACGAAACAAACTAATTAAAATCAAATAACAAAACATACCAAACAAGTCTGGGGTGCCGTCGGCCAGACAGTGCCAGCTGATGACCCCCAGGGGTAGGACCTTCTCTGTGGGAGTGCCCACCCTGTGGAATCAGTTGCCCCTGGAGCTGCGGTTGGCCCCTGACCTCCGTTCCTTCCACCGCGGCCTGAAGACCTGGTTATTTGAACAAGCCGGCCTGGACTGAGGGGGTAGTGGTTTTTAACTGTTTTAATGTAATGTCCTTTGGTGGGTTTTTAGATATTGTTTGGCTTGAGTTTAATTACTTTCAATTAATTTTAAATTTTGTAAATTTTGTATTGTGGGTTTTATGATGTAAGCCGCCCTGAGTTCTTCGGGAGATAGATACGAGTCCAAGCAATAAATAAATAAATAAAATCCATGTACTTATCAAACCAATTGGTCAGCTGCCCAGGATCTCAAACCCATGTGGTCCTGTTCACCAATAAGACATCTTTCCATCTTTCAAAAAAGTACCTTTGGGGCAACCATGACCTGGACAACTGAAGAATCCCCATAGACAAGAGACTCCTGTGCTCAGTGAACTGACAAAGCATCCTTTCACACCCAGGAGAAGCAATCCTTAGGTCTATTTGCACCACTTAAAGATACCAGCTGGTCTCACTCACCTCACAATATATCCTAAGGAAATCATCCAGATTTAAATCTCAAAAACTTATACATTTTAGTTCATACATTACCTAAACCATCTACTCTATTATCTAACATTATTATTATCAACTCTCTACAATATTATAGTCTATATATTATATTCTCATTCAACAATTATATTTATCTCCATCATGTCCATATATTACCAAGTTTTTTTTATCTAGCCATTGATAAAACATACTCCATATCTTAAAAAACTGTTTTTTTTCTTGATCTCTAATTTCAAATGTTAATCTATTCATTTTGGCACAGTCCAAAATTTTCTTGATCACTTCCTCCTGCGCAGGTATCTTGTCATTTCTCCAATTTTTAGCAAATACAATTCTAGCAGCTGTCAATACATTAACAATCAAATATTTCAACTCTTTGCTGAACGTCTCTGGCATAGTTCCCAATAAAAATATCTCAGGTTTCAAGTCTATATGCTGTTGTGTCATTTTTTCCAACCACATGTGGATTTTAGTCCAATATCTTTTGGCATCAGCACAAGTCCACCGCATATGGTAATAGGAGCCGGGTATCTGATGACATTTCCAACACTTATCCGATTTATCCTTAAACATTCTTGCAATCCTTCTCGGGGATAGGTGCCACCTGTAAAACATCTTATACAAATTTTCTTTATATGCAGTTGACATTGTCATTTTATAGTTCTGATCCCATAGTGTTTGCCATCTCTCTAAATCTATCCCATAACCAAAATTTTCCCCCCAAGCAATCATTGTTTCTTTAACCTGTTCTTCTTCCATTCTAAATTATAGTAAGCGCCCATAAAGTTTTTAAATTACTTTTTCATTCATACCCATCAAAATTTTATCCAATTCAGTTTGTTTATTATAAATACCTTCAGCCTTAGAGTCCTCGTCATATCTAGATTGTATTTGCAAATATGAAAACCAATTCATTTTTATTCCTTGTTCCTGTAGTGTTTGCATCGACTTAAGTTCACCCTTTTCATTCAAAATCTCTCCATATCTAACTCTTTGTTCCTTTTTATATATTATTGGATACGAAAAAGCTTCAATAGTAGATACCCTTAGTGGAATTTGTATATAATATTGTTTCCTAATTTTTTCCCAATTTAAAAACAAAGCTTCTCGAATATAATGCCTTCTAAAATATCCTTGCATTTTAGTTCCCTTATACCATAGGAAAGTATGCCACCCTAATAGCAAATCATGGTCTTCTAAAGTTAATAATCTATTATTCCTCAACGTTATCCATTCCTTCACCCACATCAGACTTGCAGCTTGATAATACAATTCCCAGTTGGGCAGTGCAACCCCCCCTCTTAATCTTGCATCTTGTAATAGCTTAAGTTTAATTCTTGGTTTTTTGCCCTGCCATATAAATTTTGATACAATTTTATTTAAATCCTTAAAAAACTCTTTCCCAAGTCTAATTGGGATCGTCTGAAATAAATATAAAATTCTAGGTAATATATTCATCTTAACTGTTGATATTCTCCCAATAAGTGATAATTGCATATTTTTCCATTTTTCCAAATCTGTCACTATCTGCTGCTTGAGTTTAATATAATTATCTTCTTTCAATGTACTGCATCTTGACGTAATATATATTCCTAAATACTTAACCTTACTTGCAATCTGAATCTCTAATATATCTTCTAATTCTTTCTTACGTCTTGCTAACATATTCTTTGTTAGGATCTTTGTTTTATCTTTATTAATTTTTAAACCTGCCACCATACCATATTCTTCTATTTTCTCTATCAATCTAGGTGCTGATTTGAATGGATCCTCTAGTATGAATACCAAATCATCTGCAAAAGTCTGTAATTTATATTCTTCTTTTTTGATTCTCATTCCTTTTATTTCTTCATCTTCTCTAATACCTCTATTCAACACTTCTAGTGTTAACACAAACAGCAGAGGCGACAGAGAGCAACCTTGCCTAGTTCCTTTTCTTATCTCTATAGATTCTGTTAGTTCTCCATTTACCAAGACCTTCACTGTTTGTACGTTGTATATTGTCTCAATGGCCTGTATAAAATTTTTCCCAAAACCCATTTGTATCATTTGCAATATCATAAAACACCAATTCAAGTTATCAAAGGCTTTTTGTGCATCTAAAAACATCAGTGCCATCTGTTTTTCAGGATGTGCTTCATAATATTCCAAAGTATCTAAAATTATTCTCACATTTTGCTTAATTTGTCATTTTGGCAGGGATCCATTTTGATCGATATGAATAAAATTATTTAAATATCTTTTCAGCCTTTCTGCCAGAATCGAAGCAAAAATTTTATAGTCTGAGTTCAACAGTCTTTTCTGTCTATTTTCTATAGGAAGGACTTGCATCCACTTTCTGTCCCCCAATGTGAGGGGAAAAAATCAGAATGGAGGCTTCCCATCATATTGCATAACTTCCTTGATTTGTTCTTTGAACATTTGTTTCATTTCTATAAAAGAAATTCTTTCAGCAATTTATGAGATATACCAAGGATAAAAATATCCAAACTAAAATATATTAAGCATCTGTTTCCTGATGCTCTTCATGGACTTAGCACTGCTCATATCCATGTGTTTTGCTATGAGAGACCACAGTCTGTACCAAGATTCAAGGTGATCTGAATACTTTCCCCTCCAGCAATATGGCATGGGATGTCAAAACTGCATGGAAAGAAGCATGGAAGAAGAACTTGAATTTTATGGGTACAGACAAAAAGATGAATTATGCACCTCAGATACAGCCTTCTGTACTGTAGAAAGAATATAATCATTTATTATCACAATGGAAACACACTCCCAAAGTTCTTCATGAAAGGAAAAACCCATTATTAACATAACAGCAATATATCAGAATACTAACAATCCCTCTTGGCAAGCATACTACATTATTGTTCTAAATTTAAAATAATATTAATTAGATGCCTACAATGCTTATGATGAATTTATTGTAAGTAAATAAAGAATACTTTCTTTTCATTTTCTTTGAAAAGATGAAAGAGTTTCTGTGAATTCTGCTGTCTGGTTTTGATATATTATGCTATTTTGATTACTAAAAGGTGTAAACTTTCCTCTAATAAGAAACTGATCCTTCTATTGTTTTATTACTACCCACTTCCAGAATATATATTACATATATAAATAATAAAATCAATCAGTTTAGTGCCAATCATCAACCACATACTGTTTTGTAGCTCATTTAATCAACTATTTTTAGAATAGCAAATATTAAATATAATGCCATAAAGCAAAAGTTCAAAACTCTATGCCATCAGAAAATCTATTGATGTAAGATATTATTCTGGGGCAATTACTGTGATGAAAATGTAAACTTAATGAACAACATTTAATTATTGCTGTTTGATTATTCAATCAGGTGGAAGAAAAATCACTTTGAAATATTTTTTGAGAAATGTTTAAGGAGATTCTCAGTCATCCAGGCTATAGTTGTCTCAAAGGTGCTTTTTCAAAAGGCAACTGGACTGTTTTTTCCTTTATTTATTTATTTATTATTTAGACTTGTATGCCGCCCCATCTCCGAGGACTTGGGGCGGCTCACAATTAAGACCAAAACACAACAATAAATTAATTTAAAACAATATTAAATAGTCACAAGTCTAATTTAAGTTAAAACCCCAGCATACCGTTTCAAATTTACCCTCCCCAGGAGATCAGCCCAGCCCAGCCTGTTCGAATAGCCAGGTTTTCAGGTCGTGGTGGAAGGTGCGAAGGTCAGGGGCCAGGCGGAGCCCCAGGAAAGTTGATTCCATAGGGCAGGAACCACCACAGAATAGGCCCGCCCCTGGGGCGCCGCCAGCTGGCATTGACTTGCCAACGGCACCTGGAGAAGCCCCTGTCTGTGTGCTCGAACAGGGCGGTTGGTACTTGATATCGGCAGGAGACGCTCCCTCAAATATCCCAGACCCATGCTGTGTAGGACTTTGAATGTTAATACTAAAACCTTGAATCTCACCTGGAGGGCAACCGGCAACCAATGCAAGTCACGCATGAGGGGTGTAACATGGGAGTATCGGGAAACCCCCATCACCACCCGCGCGGCTGCATTCTGCACCAGCTGCAATCTACGGATGACATGCAAGGGCAGCCCTAGGAGATAATGATCTGACCATGGTGCAGGTAGGGCAATAACATTACCCTCCCCTAGATCATTACGCCACTGTTCTGAGACAAAAACTAGGTCAAGCGTGTTACCCCCCCTCATGAATCGGGCCTTGAACCAACTGGCTCAGGCCCATGGCCGCCATGGAGGCCATGAACTCCTGGGCCAGGCTCGACGCCCCCCCCAGGGAAGGCAAGTTGAAATCACCCAGGACCGTAAGCCCTGGGAATTCCACCGCCACCCCTGAGAAGACGTAGAGAAACCCAGGCAGGGCCACGGCTGCATAGCTAGGGGAGAGGTATGCAAGCAGCAAGGCCATCCGACCTCCAGGACCCCACCTCAGGAGAAGGGATTCACACCCGCCTATCTCAGGAACAGTGACCTCCCTTGGAATCAGGGTCTCCCAGATAATAACCGCCACCCCGCCACCCCTCCCCTGGGCTTGAGACCAGTGCAACACCCGAAAACCTGGGGGGCATAAATCAACCAGAGGGACTCCCCCCTCTGGCCCCAACCAGGTCTCGGTGATGCAGGCCAGGTCCACAGCCTCCTCCTCCTCTATCGTCTCCCGGAGGAGGGGAGCCTTATTAGCTACGGACCTGGCATTAAGGTACACCAGTCGGAGCCCAGGGGTCCCAGTTCCCGAAACCCCAGGAGCTCGGGGAAGGAAGAAGAACAAAATGTTTTGCTTCTCATTCAAGAAGCTTCATCAGTTGTGGGGCGGGAAGCGGGATGGGAAGATAGTTGGGACTAGGTGGTGGGGAGATGGAAGGGTTGTATTTCTTTGTAGCTATCTGGCCTTGAGGCCACTTGGGGGTTTAATGGCAAAGATAATCCCGCAAGTGGCCTCAAGATCTCTCAGGGAGAGTGCTAACGACCAGATGCCTGCAAAGAAATACAATTCTTCCATCTCCACCCCCCTCTCCTTGCATCAGATTCTGGTCAGAATCTCCTCTTCCATCCCTCAGCATCCAGTCTAACTATCAAATCTATTCTTCCATTCTCTCACCCACCTTCGCCATCACAACTGATGAAGCTTCATGGATGAGAAGCAAGACATTTTATTTTTCTTCCTCAAGGAAAGAACAGTTTAGCCCAAAACATCTTTGAGATATTTTTTGAGGAAAAAGAAAATTTCGATGATATTCTTATGAATGGGATTTGGAATTCTTGCTAACAAGGAAATAGCTCTGTTGGTGTAGCTGTACTATTTTCACTATACCATTGTCTCTCTAATGGTATTCATGTTCACTGGCTTCTATGCTACAAAGGAACTTCCAAGCAAGGACATCAAGAGAAGAAGTCTTCCATGAGATCTTCCTATGTCAAGGCTGCAGAAATATGGTAGATGAGTTATAGTGGTGAAGTTCAATTTTTTTTTACTATCAGTTCTGTGGGCATGGCTTGGTGGGCATGGCGTGGCGTGGCGGGCATGGCTTGGCTTAGTGGGCCTGGTTTAGTGGTGTGGCTAAGGGGAAGGTTACTGAATAATCTCCATTCCCTCCGCACCCCACTAACCTGCTTTCCAGTTCCATTCTCTTGTGCAGGGCAACAAAAGAAGACCCAGCTGATCAGCTAGGACTTGGGAGGCAGAGAATAGATGTGGGCGGGGCCAGTCAGAGATGATATTTACAAGTTCTTCAAACTACTCAAAATTTCTGCTACCGGTTCTCCAGAACTGGTCAGAACCTGCTGAATACCACCTTTGATGAGTTACCAAATAATTGTGATGCCTTGTGATTCTAAATTCCCATGAAATAATTCTGAAAATATTCTAAAACATTCTGAAAATACAATAAAAAACAAAACAGAACAGAATCACTTTCATAAAGGGGAAAAAACTTGGGGGTTGAGAAGGAATTGGAATCCAGATTTCAGATACAGTAAATCTCATATAGCCAAGTAAATAATCGGTGTACACAATGTTTTTTTAATAGAGAATATTTCTTTTATTACATTCCTTACATTTTCTATTGCAGCTGCAGTGAATATTATTTCTAAACTGTTGTGACAATTATAATTCCAATTCTCTGCTGCAGCTGTTGATGTTGCTTTTGATGCACACTAAGCTTCCAAAGATGTTCTATCTCCATCTGTAGTTTACTTTCTTATCTCTAAACTTTTGAGAGTTTTTTAAAATAAATATTAAATGAAGAAAGCAAGCAAACAACTTTTTAAGGAAGTACGTTTTCCTCTCACCTTCTGTATGCCATATATTTTTAGTACTACACTGAGCCTTAGAATGTTCATTTAACAATGTAGTGTAGATAACTATATCACAATACTTTCTTCCATTACTATGTCTTTAATATCCTGGGTATAATCATTTTCTACTGATTCATAAAGCACTGATTTGACATGTGCTTTATGAAGTAGTGCTTGATGTAAGAGACTGAAGCCTGATTCAGTAGTAAAATAAGAATAACTATATAAGAATAACTTTGGTGAATAACTGCACTTATGATAATTCCATTTAAAAATTCTCTTTCCTCTATAACACTTAGACTTTGATTTGCTTAAGTATATCTTGCTTTTAGGTTGTTCAGCTTACTTAATTGCATCATATAAAAAGCAGCTGAAAAAATTGCCATATCTATTCTTACAAAAATAATTTGACCTATTAATTTGGCACTAGGTAATTGGGATTTGCGTATTATTAACTTCACTTGAAACATATATTTCTTGAAACACTGTTATCATAATATATACTTTTATTTTACATATACAAATGATAGACAACTAACAATTCTCACTCACAGGCAAAATCTTATTTTTCTTATAGTACTCTATCTCATATATCTTCATTCTCTCTTTCCATATACATTCTAAGCTTTTTTCTTTTTATACTTACAGTACATCCTTTCTCCTTTAGTATTAAGTATACCATTCTGTATTGAATAGTTTCCTTCCTTTCTATATTTGTATATTAAGAGTGATCTCAAATGATAGAGTTCTTTGAAGGAAAGATAAGTTGGAGAATAATCCAAACTCAGAAAAATTTACTATACTTATACTTAACTGCATGCATTTTTATTGGTTAATTTTATTTATCCTTGAAAATACTTTCTTTTCACGATGTATGATGAAGCTAGCTTGGAATATCATACACTGACCAGGCATGAATCATTCATCACAGTACAGTGTAAAATTTCTTTGAGAAGAAACTACAGAAGAAAATATCCTGACATTTAAGAAAAAGAAAGAAAATTAAGAGAGAGAAAAGAACATGGAAGTAATTTCTGAAATATTGTTAACATAATATAAAAAGTTAGAAATATTTGCAACATCTAATTTTTCTGTAAGGTATATAGTTGAGCTGTAGACAGGGAATGTTTTGAATTAAATAGTGGAAAGTTGCAATAAAGAGGTTGTTTTTGGAATTATCCTACTGATAATAAAATGGTTGCTTTGACTTATTATTCCTTTTGTATGTATAGGTATTATATGCAGTTACTTATGAATGTACTAATTTTGTGGAAATTCTGTATTTTTAAAATATATGACTTGAAACATATATATTATCTGCTGATTAATAACCACAATAAAGTTATTTGAATTTGAACTGTATTGTAATTGCATGAATTAATGAAAAAGGAAGTGGCAAGTGTTTATGTACACCTCAGTCATGTAAGTAAATATAATTTGTTCCATTTGCACATTTACTTAGTGTACTGAAAATACATGATGGCCAAATCTTAAATGGAGCTACTGGAAATAAGATGAGAAAACAGTATTTCTCTCACCTTTGGCTATATAATAATTCTTTTTTTTAAAGGTATTTTTTTAAAATTTGAAAATCAATGATTGAATGTGATAGGACATGAACTACAGTTTTGTTCTTAGGTGACTGATCTTTCAATCTGGCAACTGTGAATTCACCTTGCATTTGTGTGTGTGTGTGTGTGTGTGTGTGTGTATAGAAGATTATATTCAATTGTTATTGACCTGATAACAAAATAGATCTCTGTCATCCTTAATGTGACACCTTCCTATTTATGGCATATAGATTTTTAAAACAAAAGCAACAAAACTTCTTATAGTAATGGATTAGGCTAAAGCAAATCATATTGCTGATTTCCCCTTATCCCATGAAAACGTAGTATTTTCTCTCCATTTTTAAAAAAAAATCAATTAAAATAATAGGGACATTACTTCTTGATTTTCTTATTTCATTATTTGAGAGGCAATGCAAAAACAATTAGAATACATGCACTGAAAAATAGTTGAAATATTTTGAGAAATGTCAGAGAGGGAGAGGCTGAGCGACAATAATTTCTGAAACATAAAATGAGAAGTTATATATGTATAATAAAAAAAGAATCAACTTGTTTACATTCACCTTGATGGCTGTGAATCCAGGGGGAATGGGTGGAGGATCCTTGCATTGTTCACCAAAATAATTTGGAAGAAAAGTGAGAAAGCTGTAAGCAATCCGGAATGTGTGTTAACACCTAAGGCAACTTGTGAAAAGAATTTACACAAGTCTGCTCTTTTTCATCAAAATTTCTTGTAGTAATTCTGAGAAAAACTTCATGCTGTGTGATACGCCACCTTATACTTGGTACATTATTACAGGATTCATCACCCCAATGACCTGTCTTACTCATCCAGCTTGGATACATCTTTGACTAGAGAACATTTCACTAAATAATATATTTTTTCTAGTTACTGCTTTAAAATGGATACCAATAGGCCTGAAGATAGTCTGCTTATTATAGATGGAACGCTTACTATATACTACTATGGTATTTTTAGGAATAGAATAGTTGGAATGGACCTAGGGGGTTTCTAGGGCAATCCCCTGTTCAAACAGAAGACCCTATAGCAATTCAGACAGGTGCAGGTCCAGTCACTTCTTAAAAGCCTACAGTGGTGCAGCACCTACAAGTTCTGAAGGCAAGCTATTCCACTGGTTGATTCTTCTCACTGTCAATTAGATTTGCGTTGGATTTCTCTTTGATTAGTTTCCATCAGTTGCTTCTTGTCTTGCCTTCTGCTGCTTTATAAAATAGGTTGACCTCCCCTCTTCTTTGTGACAGGCCTTCAAATATTGGAACACTGCTAACATGTATCCCGTGGTTCTTCTTTGCACTAGACTATCTGTATCTAATTCCTGCAAGCAGTCATCATCTGTCTTAGTCTCTAGTCCCCTAATCATCTTTGTTGCTCTTCTCTGTACTCCTTTCAAAGTCTCAACATCTTTTTTTATAATGTGGGGACCAAAACTGGATGCAGTATTCCAAGTGTGGTCTTACTAAGGCTTTGTAAAGCGGTACTAGCACTTCACATGATATTGATTGCATCCCTCTGGTAATGCATCCTAGGATTGTGTTGGCTTTTGTTGCCACACACTACAGGCTCATATTTAAATGATTGTCCACCAGGATTCCAAGATTCCCCTCACAGTTACTGCTGTTGAGCCAGGTTTCACTTAATCTGTACCTGTACTTTTGGTTTTTCTTGCCTAAGTGTAAAACTGTACCTTTTTCTAGATTGAATTTCATTTTTTTGGATAGGGACCTGTGTTCAAGTCTGTTGAGATTTTTCTGGATCTTGACCCTATCCCTATCACCCGAGGTATTGGCTATTCCTACCAGCTTAGTGTCATCTGCAAATTTGATGAGTTCCCCTTCTTTTCCTAATTATATATATATATATATATATATATATATATATATATATATATGTGTGTGTGTGTGTGTGTGTGTGTGTGTGTGTGTGTGTATGTGTATGTGTATGTGTATGTATATGTATGTATGTATATACGAAAACAAATATATATATATATATATATATATATATATACTAGAATGTTAATTTATTGTGATTGAAAGGCTAAACATTTTATCAGTTCACACTAAATAAATCCCAGAAATAAATAAATTTTCACAAATGATAGAAAACATTTTTACTACGTAAAGTAATCCAATAAATAGAACCTGCCAAGAGTCTCTAACATCACCATCACATCCCAGCAATATCACTACCTAGGTCTGAATATCTTTGGTCTCATATTAAAATATTCTGAAAAACAACATTTTACAAATACCCATAAAACAGGTCAGTGCATGTAATAGAAACTATATGCAGGTTAGAAATAGAAATAGATAAAACATAAGGAATCAGCAACTTTTTATAGTCATATATTTCTGTCATTGCTTTCATCATGTTGAAACATTGATTCAGACATTTCCTTTTGTTTTTTAAAGTGCTGTTTTTTGAAGATTTCATAACCTCTATCCAAACACAAATTTCTTCATATCAGCCTGTTCACCTTCATACATATGCTTTGTGACTATTTTGTTTCTCTAAGCATGACCAAACAACCTGAATATATATTTCTCACACAGATTCATCTCTTCTTTCTGGATGTTCATTCTTCTGGTTTTACTACTCCAACAGCATTGAATGTTTTATGTTTCTCCTGAAATAATTAACTCTTACTTTTACATAACATACTTTTATGACCACTTTTGCATTTTTTGAAATGTATTTTCTTGCAACAGACCACCTAATCTTATTATCACTATACAAACATTTGCATATCTTAAAATCTCTCTATCCATTTTCCACCACTATACAAGCATTTGCATATCTTAAAATCTGTTTATCCATTTCCCATCAGAAACAAAGTTACACAAATCCATCTTATTCCAGTTTTTTGCATTTACATATAACTTTTCACTGTGTTCCCTGTCAAACACATATATCTTGTTACATCATAAAATCTGATATTTGCAACAAATCATTTAATTTCCTAGTCTATAATATGGCATCATCTGCATTCCAAAGGATATGCCAGTTATTCCCAATCAATACTCAACTGAAAACATAGGAAAATGATTTTATCAACATTATTGTAACTTGTATAACGATTTAGAAAAAATAGTGAAAATCTAAAGAAACCAAATTTCCCAAGAATTACAAGGGAGGAGAGACACATTATGAATGGGCCAATAACAATAAGAGTAATTTTTAAGAGTGCAAAACCAGGAAAAGTGTATGGACCAAATGGATTATCAGGTTTTTTAAATTATAAACGTTTTAATAATTTTTTGCAACCTCTATGAAACACAACAAACTCTAATACACAACAAACAAACTCTAATACCTTGGGGTACCATCGGTTAGGCATTGTCGGCTGGCGGCCCCCAGGGCTAGGGCCTTTTCGGTGGGAGCGCCCGCCCTATGGAATCGGCTCCCCGTGGATCTCCACTTGGCCCCTGATCTCTGCTCCCTCCGCCGAGACCTGAAGACCTGGCTGTTTCAACAGGCTGGTCTGGATTGACCCGGGGGGTGGGCTATTTTAATTGTTTTAATTTTTAACTGTTCGCTAGACTTGTTTTTGTTTAATCTATTTTTATTGTAATTGTATGGTTTTTTAATGTTTGCCGCCCTGAGTCCTTAGGGAGAAGGGTGGCATACAAGTCTAATAAATTATTATTAGTAGTAGTATTATTAATACTATAGGAGATTAGGGGGACAAGATTTGACTAACAAGACTTTAATAAGAAAATTCTTCATGGGGATCATTGTGGGTTTTTAGGGACAATGACATTACAAGAGTAACGTTAATAATGTGTTGGACATTTTGCAATCTTTCAAGAAGGTTAATAAAAAATAAACCACACTGATTTTCTTAGATGCGGAGCAGGCCTTTGACAGTTTGAAGTGAGCTTTCCTGTTTTGGGAAAATACACACTTTGGAGAGAGCTTTATAAAATGGATAAAATCAATTTACATGTCACAGAAAACACTAACTGAGATCTAACTAAGTCATGTGAAATACAAAAAGGAAAAAGACTGCTTTCCATTTCTCTCCATCTTTTATTTCTTTTGGTTCTTGAAATACTGAATGGATTATAAGACAAAATGAGACAATATTCTGGGAATAAAGATTTAAAAAAGAAGAGCAGATTTGGTGTTGGTTTTGGAAGATTCTTTAGAGAATTGAAATATTAATGGGAAGATTTAAAGAATTTGGTGCACTAGCAGGCTTTAAGATTAATCAACAGAAGATGGGAATGTTAGGTGTGAGCTTAAACGGACTGCAGATGAGTCGGACATACTTCACAACTAACAACAACAAATGGAATGAAGTTAAAGAGATATGTTAGGATGGGAGAAGCTACAAATGTCTTTGCTGGGAAGAATTTCTGTGATAAATATAAGTATCTTTATTAGACTGGTGTTTTTTTTCAGACAACACCTGTTTTGGCAGCTGATGTACCACTTAAACAATAAAGAAGAGATATCTAAATTTGTATGCAGGGAAAAAGAATATGAGTTACATATAAGATGATACAAGATGCACAAGAAAGAGGAGAATTGGTTTCAGTCTACCTTGATCCAGGAAGATCAAGATATCTTAGAAGAGTGTGTGAGGGGGAATTAACCTTCTAAGGTTACCTGCTACTTTTAGACACAGATTGGGGAGGTGAGATAAACCTAGCTTAATTATGCCTGCTTAATCATCCCTGCCTCCAGCCAAAGGATGGCATTTGGAACACAGGGAGTTAATTCTAAAGCAGCTCTGAGAAACTGGCTGCATTCATTCTAGACTAGCAGAACAAGGGGAAGTGGTGCTAGTCTGGAGTCTATATTGCTATAATTACAAACAGTTAAGGTGCACATGCAATATAGTGACATACACTCGACTATGACTTGCAATCCTCTAAAACTAAATAAATTTCTCCAACATCGCAAGACCAGGCTATGTTATAGATCTGAAAGACAGATAGATCCATTAGCCAAATTGTGCTGCAAACACTTTAAATGTACTTACTCCATTGTAACTATAGTAACAGTGAGATGATTTAGAAAGCAAAGAAGCAGAACAATGCTTCCAGCATTGCTAATGTGTACATTTATTACAAACCTGCATGGTCCAGGCAATTTGGTAAAGGTCACAACAAAATTAGGAAATAGGAAACTGCATTACTTCCGAGGAAAGTGTACATAATCTGCTGTGCTGATCAAATGACTTCAGAGAGAGAGTTGTAGAACCCTAAGATTTGATTTGGGAAAATGTTTACATACATTTCTTTCTTTTACATAATCTTATGTACAACTAGCCAGGTTGTCGTGTTATACTACTAAGCATGGCCCAAATGTGTTTTTTTAAGAGACAACTGGATTTTCTTGAAGATGTTTCACTTCTCTGGAAGTTTATCGTGCCACCAGGGTCACCTGAGTGGAGCAAATGGGTTGGAGCTTTCTTGGAACTGTTGAAAGGGCTGTGTTGTAGACTGGAAGTAGATGAAGTTGTATCCCTTCCCCTCTGCTGTTTAATTTTGTTCAATTTTGTTGACTGTTCAACTTTGACATAGATGGTCTCTTTGAACCCCTCTTTCAAACCTGCTGTGCTCTCTGTCCAAAATGTGGACTTTCCTATCTTCAAAAGAGTGGTCCTTGTCTTTTAAATGCAGATGGATTGGTGAATCTAGTCCTGATGGCTTTGATGTTCCTATGTTGTGCCACACATTTATGAAGTGGATATTTTGTTTCCCCAATATACAGATCTGCACAGTTTTGTTGGAGGCGTATCTGGCTAAAATATGGATTAGGAGATTATATGTAAAATTTTTAGAATTTCTTATGACTACAATATAATTTAAATGCAGGATAGTGTCATACCCCTGGTGGAGACTGACTCTGAGGAAGAGGAGGAACTGCCAACAGGGAGTGGGAGTGTGGCTCCAGAGGTGGTGGAGGAGACTGGGGAAGGGCAGAGGCCGGCTGAGCAATCAGAGGAGGATCCAGGCCCATCTCCTATCCATCCCAGGGCACGCAGGGAGGAGAGGATCAGGGAAAAGCATAGTCTACTCGGGAGGAGAGGGCCATGATCCTCCTCAGGGCTTACAGCTGGGACCTATGTATATAAGTGTGTAACTGCGCAGTCAGAATTGCTGGAGTCAAAGTTAGTGTTTCTTTTGAAGGAGGTTTATCTTTGTTGGCATTCTTCTCAAGGACTTTCCAGGTTATCTGCTTGGAACGTACCTCTCTTGGTTTGCTTCAGAACTCTCGCTGAGACGGTTTGTTCTTGTTTTCCTTTTGCCTCCTTATTTACTTTTGGAACTTTAAACTGTGACTAATAAAACAGTTAAGTTGAAGGCATTGCCGGACTTTAATTCATGTTTTGGGTTTTGGGTTATTTTGAGAGACTACAGGTCATCACAGATAGCTTTTATACCTTTCACTTGATGTTGCATTTTTGGGGGGAGGTGGTGGAATAGCCATATGCTCCAAACTGTTGTAAACTGCTCTACCTCTTTAAAAGAGATGAGTAGCATGTCATTAAAGCAATCTGTACATATACATTGTTTTTTCTTACCTAAATGTAAAATTTTTCTCTACATTGAATTTTCTTTTGTTAGGTGGGGCCCGTTTGTTTGGCATGATTGCATTCGCAGCCTTCCGAATGGGAAGTGTTTCACTACCAGGCCACCACACCATTCACAAAATACTAGTACTGTTGTATGATTAAAAAAGGTCAAAGAAGAAAATTAATTATAATAGCTTTTTCTAAGCAAACATCTAATATTTAGCCATCTCTGCAAGTTCCATTATATTCACCAGCTATCCCTCTGCTGTGGAAATTATTACATTTTTCCACTTTTGAAAATGTAGTAGTTTGCTGCAGTTATATATAACAACATAACTTTTTAAATAGTTGCTTATCCATATCCCAAAAGAAAGCCCTCTGTATTTTACTAAAAAAAATTATGTGAAAGCCTTGATGACCAAAGTCATAATTGGAGACAAAGAATAATACATATAGTGATGACCATAGCAGGTGGAACTTTGCAACATTTTTGTTTCTTCACAAACAAAAATAAAAAAGTTATAATGCAATAGTACAATAATGATAATAGAATGCATAGGCAAAAGTACGAATGCATGATTGATTATACGCCATCAAGTTGCTATTAACTCTTAGGGATCATATAGCGAGAACTTCAGGGTGATGTATCCATTTTCTGCCCCTTCAGATCTTCCAACAGTACTCACACCATGACTGCAATCAATGGACCTACAGTAGGTCCAGGTCACCCTTTTTTAAATTTCATTGTACACATGTTGTGCATTGACAATAAATGTTTGATTTGATATTTCTTTTCTTCTATCGTTCCCAAAATTATAGACCCAAGGGATCCAGACTTAGTGCATACATAATGTGTCCAAGTTATTATTGTATGTTGAGTGAGAACTCTGGCTGATTTCTTCAATGAACTATTCGTTTACTTGACTATCCATGGTATTGTCAGAAATATTTTCCAACACCGCAGATGAATAGTATGAATACTTTTTTTCTTATCATACCTCTTCAAAATTCAATTTTATCATTGGTATTATCGTTGCTAATTTTCTTGTTAGATAATAATCTAAGAAATATATATTCCAATGAATATAACAATTTTAAAAATCTGGTGGATTAAAATTGTCATGCTTCGAAGGTTGCCTCAATTTATCCAGAGAAAGAATTCAAGATCCTTTTCTTGCCACTGAAACTTTCTCTGAATCTGTTTGTGTGAAATATCTAAGAAAAAATGCCATCAGAATCCCCCTTATGTTACATTATGTAAAAATTTTCAATTATACCACTACATTAAAATATAAAAAGAAATTAAATGATAGAGAGACAATAGATAAAACTGGTTGAATGGAGCTGATGTGATCCAGAGAGAGAGAGAGAGATAAGAACAAAAAGCAATATATGAATTGGCTGATGGTCATGGGGAAACAGCGAAGGTTTGTAAGGATAGAAAGATATGGAGATGATATAGTAAAGATTTATATGGTCCTCTGGTTAAGATCTAGTGTAATATCTATTTTTTTACCAATTTGGACTTTAGTATGCATTCTAATACCATGATATACAATAGAAGCTATTATTTTAAACTATATTTTGTAATTTTTCTTTGAAAATAAGCTTTAATTATTTGTTAGATTTATATTCCATTTTTAAATCAGAAACCAAAGGTGGCTTTTATAGAGAATTTCCTTTGTTTAATCTCTAGAAAAATAATCCTGTGAAATGGATTTGACACGGACTGGTCCAAACTTGCCCAGTAATTTTCCATAGCTGAACATCAACCTGAACCAGGGTGTCTCCAGCCCTAGTCTATGTTCTTAATCACTACTCTTCACACCAGAGCGCTCTACAACACTGACAACGCATGTTTTTATGGGTGACCTAGTTAATGGCAATTTATTAATATTTTACATTTATGACTGGGCAAAAGTTTTACAAGCTATTGGTTACAGAATGATTCCATTTGAGAATTCTTAAGTAATTCCAATGTAATTGATTTTTCTTTAAAAATATTTTTTCTAAAACTGACTGCAATGCCACAAGTTTGGAAAGTAGCCAATGTAGTGTCAATCTTTAAAATTGATTCCAGGAAATTGAAAATTATTTCAAACATATTGCTGGAATGTTATTTTTTTTTTGTACAAAGAATTTCAATTTCATGTACTATATCACTTTCACCAATCTCCCAATATGGGAAATCTCACCTGTAAGCAAATAACAAAATGACAATCTCAATGAATAACATCCACAGATATTCAATGTATGTCAAGACCATTAACCAGAATTGTTCCATCCATCTTACCCCAAGACCTTGGAGAACAATCAGTCTTTCAAGCATTCTGGAATATCATCAGGGTGGAAGTTCTCTGGATCTCAGAGACAGGCTGTCAGGTGTACACAATTGGATACACATATGAAGAGTTCAATCACCTGCTTTATTGTTCAAGCCTCTACAGGGGAATCTTCTCAAACTGGCAGTTTGCACCTGTGTAAGATTAGATAGGATTCAATGATATTCAAGGGGAGTGAGACTTCACCCCCTTGTGACCACTTAGGGATTCCAGACTTATTCCCCATTTGACTCCTCTCCCTGACTCTGTCTGTCTCCAGCACAGGTGCTACAAAAGAGAAAGTGTGCTTCCTGTGTTGCGAAAGGTGACATTGATCAAGGGCAGTTGGAGCACACTCTCTTTTGTTGGCTTTTACTGGGTAGAAACTGCAGGAGATAGGCAATTCCTCAAATTTCCTGCAATGTAGGTCTTTATAGATGGTAACCAGCAACCCGAATGCAACAGGCAGTATATTGGCTGAGGGAAAAAGGATTTGCAGTTTAATAAGATCAACAGGGCCAAATATTTCCAACGGATGCATTAGAAATAGTAAGAAATTGAGGGGGAAAAAATCAGCATTACTAGTGCATATGAAAATTATTGGAGCATATCAGTCATAAATGTAGATAGGGATGAACCCATTAGTAGTGTACTTGAAAAATAATTTGACCAAATCATTCACCATGAATGTGTCTGTTAATAATAATTTTTGGAAGCACAGGCAGTTTTCATAATAGAAAAACCAACCAACGGAATGGATTCTTTGATATTTGTATTGGGACTACTGCTGTTTAAGCTGTTTATAAATGTTCTACCATAGAAGTGGGCAGTTGACATTTATAATTATATGTCCAGCAAGCAGTATGCACTTGCCATATTTCTCAGTGCTATTTTTACTTTATTTTTTTGTCACCATAGGGTGACTATCCATCTTTTTTTTACTGTCCCATCTGTTGTCAATGTGTTTTGTTTCAGTATGGGTGTAACAAGATATTCCTGGGTGATTAGATGAAATTTTGGCAGACTTTGGTGTTGGTGCTAAATGAAATTCTTTTCCTGTCAAATCCCTCTGCTTATTAAGACTAACACAACAGATTTAACTCTGGACACCTGCTAGATAGCTATCAATAGGTTGAAAGGTCTGGCTAGCTTAAGGTGTCACTGCCTGATGTTTTAAAGGATTACTCCTAGAAAAGATGGAAAGAATAATTTAAAGTTTATATGTAGAAGAGATTAACGTATTGAACAGGGGAATTGCGTTCAATTGTGTGGAATATCTTTTTATGCTGTATATAATAAGAAACACTGGCACAAAAAAGAATTAATTTTACTCTACTCTGGTCCAAACTAATAGTATTGTACATACATATCTACATACTATAGGAGTAAGCAGCATTATGCAGACTACCAGAAAAACAAGAAGAAATAGTAAATAAATGAAATGAAGACATGAGATAAGCAAAGGAATTGTAACTACAGTAAACATAGCTAATATTAACATCATTCATACAGTCAGGAGATGTGGAGCAGAGTTTTTTCTGAGCAGGTAGTTCTCATTTCCCAAATTCCTCACTTAATGAAAAAGTTCAAAGTTAACACCAGTTGAAACAAATAGTTTTGTGCCCAGTCTTCTCATATATAGTCATATTATTATGCTGCAGTGAAGTGAACACCATTCAGGACCTTAGTAACTGGGGTGCATTTACCATTATCACAACATCCATTGCCATGTGATTGCTAACTGATTTCCAACAATCAGAATTAGTGGAGAATGCAAAAGTGAAATTTCAAGTAATTTAAGAAATTTCAAGTAATAGATATTGGTCATGTGCTGTCTTTCTTATTGACCACTGTGATTTTCTTGAAGTGGAAGCAATATAAGTCCAATATTGTCATGTGCTTATTTTTTGCTTAGTAACCACCATGCTTAGCAATGGAATTGCTAGTCTCAGTTTTGCTTGGTCAAAAGGAACTACTTTTTCAATTTTTACTGTCCTACAGATGAACCTCGAAAAATTAGAATATCGTGCAAAAATTCATTTATTTCCATAATGCAACTTAAAAGGTGAAACTAATATATGAGATAGACTCATTACATGCAAAACAAGATATGTCAAGCCGTGATTTGTCATAATTGTGATGATTATGGCTGACAGCTCATGAAAACCCCAAATCCACAATCTCAGAAAATTAGAATATTGTGAAAAGGTGCAAATTCTAGGCTCAAAGTGTCCCACTCTAATCAGCTAATGAAGCCATAACACCTGCAAAGGGTTCCTGAGCCTTTAAATGGTCTCTCAGTCTGGTTTAGTAGGAATAACAATCATGGGAAAGACTGCTGACCTGACAGTTGTGCAGAAAACTGTTAAGTTTGCATGAAGAGACAGACCCGGAGTGCTTCAAGCTCTTTTGTTTATTAGTGACTACAGCTCAGAACGGACCCGACTGCCTTTGCTGTGGCTGCTACTTATAGCCGGCAGCCGCAGCTGACAGCCAATCAGAGTGCAGGGTTTTCCCGCACTTTCTAAACCAATCATTTCTGACATTTTACAAGAACAGTTCAAACTAAACCAATGACATTCAAACCTGCATACATAACACCCCTCCCCACTAGGTTCAGTCCATACTCAAACCCCAATCTATCTAATGTATTCTTTTAAATAGGTGGGGCTCTTACGTGTACGTTGAGACCTACGTGGTTCAGATGTTTTAAGGTTCTCACCTTGTGAGAGAGGAAATGTGTTTGCTGACATTTCTTACTTGGACTTCTACTAGTGGTAGAACCTGTTTGGTTACTACAACCTGGTCTCTCCTCCCAATCCATCTCCAACCCAATGTCAGCACCTAAGTCAGGTAGTGATGTGCAATCTTCCATTTGTGAAAATGGTTGTTGGTACTGTGATAGGTTTTGGGATGGTTCCTGTCGTGTTAGCTCGTTACACATGGGTTTGATTCTTGTTTACTGATTACTCTCATAAACCTCCCCTTCCCCCCTAGAAGAGGCAGTAGGTATGGGAACTAGAGAGGAGCAAGGGCGATGCTCCTGAGGTAATCTGGATCTTAACTGATCAATGTGCCTGCTCCAGAGAACATCATCCTCTGTTTGTACCCTGAAAGACCTGGGGCCTGTGATTTGGGTTATCTCAGCAGGGATCCATAATGGTTCACCCACAATGTTCTTAGCATAAACAGAATCACCCACAGTGAATGTGTGAATTTTGCTAGTGGAATCTAGTGGTGCGTTGGGTGCGTAAGTGGGATGAAGGCGGTCAAGGGGAGACCTGAGTTTCCTACCCATCAACAATTCAGCTGGGGTTAAATTAGTTGAGGGGTTGGGAGTGATATGCTGAACACTGAGTAGTTTTTCAACTTTCTCAGTGATGTTCCCTGGACCCAACTGCTGAAGTTTTTCCTTGGTAAATCGTACCATACGTTTAGCCCAGCCATTAGCCGAAGGGTGCCCAGGGGCTGTCAGGGCATGTCTGATACCCTGCTGTGCTAGATATGATTCAAAAAGGTTGGATGTAAATTGAGGGCCATTGTCAGAAACAAGTACATCAGGTAACCCATGAGTTACAAAAAGCTTTTTAAGCTGTTTGAGGCAGCTTCAGTTGTGGTGGATGCCATAGGGATAACCTCTAGCCATTTGGAATATGCATCTACTATAATAAGGAAGGTGTGCCCTCTGGGAGGGCCAGCAAAATCAATGTGAATCCTGGACCATGGGCCCCTAGGACATTCCCATTCCTGTGTGGGGGCGAGAGGTGGGGCAGGCCTGACTACCTGACAGTTGGGACAAGATGCAACCCAGTTTTCAACCATTTTGTCAATACCTGGCCACCATACATAACTCCTGGCCAATCCCTTCATTCTGACAATTCCCGGATGACAATTCCCCCATGTAACATTTCCAAAACCTCCTTTTGTAGTTTTGCAGGAATAACCACCCTGTTACCCCACAAAATACATCCTCTTAATACAAATAATTCAGTTTGCCTGGATTTAAAAGGTTGGGCAAATTGAGGTAGATCTTGAAGTGGCCAACCTTTCTTAATCCAGCCTATAACAGGAGCCAATAAAATGTCTTTGGCAGTCTCTCTGGCAATTTCAGCAGCATGTACTGGAAGCTTGGCAACAGTTTCTAGAAAAAAGGTGTGAATCTCAGGAACAGGGTCCTCAATGTGTGAAGGAAGTGGGCAGACTCAAAGCATCTGCATGCCCAATGTCTTTACCAGGTCTGTGGATCAGTTTGTATGAATAAGCAGCAAGAAATCGGTCCATCTCAGCATTCTTGGTGACAGGATCGTGGCGTTGTTTGTCCCCTGCCACAATGCCTAAAAGAGGTTTGTGATCTGTGACAACAGTAAATGTTCTCCCATATAGATACTCATGGAATTTCTTGACAGCTGCTACAATTGCCAAGGTTTCCTTGTCCAGTTGGTTGTAGTTCCTCTCTGCTTTAGTCAAGGTGCGATAGTAAAATGCAATAGGGGCTTCCCTCCTGCTGGGAAGCATGTGGCTCAATACCCCCCCCACTCCAAAAGGGGAGGCATCACAAGTCAGTACAACAGGCAAATTCTCAGAGAACTGTACCAGTACAGCATCAGACGTGATTAGTCTTTTAATATTGTTAAATGCATATTGTTCTTTTCTGCCCCAGACCCACGCAGACTTTTTGTCTAGTAATCTGTGCAGTGGTTCTGCAATGGTTGCCTTCTGAGGTAGGAACATGTGATAAAAGTTAATAAGTCCAAGGAAGACTTGCAAATCTGTTTTGCATTTTGGTCTAGGGGCTTCTTTGATTGCCTGAACCTTGGCATCTGTGGGGTGGATACCATGCTTGTCAATCATATAGCCCAAGAACTCTACCTTGTCAGTTCTAAGAGTGCATTTTTCTTCCTTGACTTTTAACCCCGCTTTTTTGAATCTGGTAAGGACTTCTCTGAGTCTTTCTTCTAACTGAGTGTCATTTTCAGCAGAAATTAAAACGTCATCAAAATAGGGCACCACCCCTGGCAACCCTTGTAACATTCTTTCCATAAGGCTTTGGAAGATGCCAGGTGCTACGCTTACTCCAAATTGCAACCTTTTGCATTTGAAAGCACCTCTATGGGTCACAATGGTTTGGGCTTCTGCAGTGGCATCATCAACTGTTAACTGTTGATATGCCTGTGCAAGGTCCAATTTGGCAAAAACTGTGCCCCCTCCAAGAGAATGTAATAAACGATGCACTACTGGAACTGGATATGCGCTCTGTTGTAGCGCATGGTTCAATGTCCCCTTGTAGTCTCCACAGATTCTTACAGACCCATCAGCCTTGACTGGTGTGACTATGGGTGTTTCCCACCTGGAGTGGTCAGTGGGGTCTAAAACCCCTTGGGCTATTAGTTTATCTAATTGTGCATCAATTTTTTTCCTTTAATGCAAATGGAACCCTTCTGGGTTTTAAACAGATTAGTTGTACCTTGGGATCTATGTTAAAGGATATGCGGGTCCCCAAGTACTTGCCTAATCTGTCGCTGAAGACCTCTGGAAACTCAGACTTCAAGGCCTCTTCCCATTCAGTGTTGCTCACGTGATTGATGCCAGTCACCTCGATGCCCAGCGGGTTGAACCATTCAAGGCCCAGCAGACTTGGGTGGTCCTTGTCCATGATGGTCAGTGGTAGGCGCTTGGTGTGGCCCTTGAATTTCACGTTGAATTCTCTTGTTCCAACTACTGGAATCTTGTTCCCTTGGTAGTCTTTAAGAGTCAATGCTTGCTTCTTGAAGTGATTCTTTTGGATGTTAGGAAGTAGTCTGTGAATAGTGTCCCATGACACCATAGAAAGGTATGAGCCTGAGTCCACTTCCATTTGGCAAGGCCTTCCTTCAATAAGTACCTTGACAGGCACCTTTCTGCTCTTTAATGGGGAAGAATGACCAATAGTTATTGTTTGATGAGTTTCATTCTTCCCATTTGCTTCTGTGCTGCGCCCCACTTTCTCACTGTGGTTGTTAGGCTTGAATTCTTTGTCTTTGCTTGCAGCAAACTTCCTTCTGTTGGGTGGAGTTCTGGATGATTTGCAGACTCTTGCTAGGTGTCCTCTTTTATCACAACGGAGGCAAATGGTGTCTAAAAACTTGCATTCAGTGTGGGATGGCTTCCCCACAACCTCTGCAGTAGAATCTCTTGCCTCTTCTCTTCCCAGGTCTTTCTTTTTCCGCTCCATTCTGAGTCTGTAAATTCCTTCCTCCACCTCACTACAGTCTGACTCAGAATCTATTTGCTCACAATGAGTTGTTGTGGACTTTTCCACATCAGGATGGCTTGTGGCCTTGTTCATCTTTTTCATGGCTGCTGCTGAGGACTTGGTAGCTTCTGCTGAAGAGGCTTCTTCTATTGCTTCTTTCAGCGTGATCTTAGGTTTCATTAATAATTTGCTCTGCAGCACCTTGTCTTTAAGGCCTAAAGCAAACGATCGCGCATGGCCTCCTCTAAACTGTTGAATTCGCATGCACCCCCAATGTCTCTTAAACTTGCCATGAAGTCATTTATGCTTTCGTTTTCCCCCTGATCGCGACGGTAAAACTCGTGTCTCTTAATGAGGCACGATACTTGTGGTGCGTAATGGGCTCTTAACAGCCTTTCCAGATCAGGCCAAGCCATTACCTTCACGTCTGCTGCTCCCATGAGGGCCTTCGCCATCTTGAAAACTGCCGGACCGCAGTACGTAAGGAAGACTGCCCTCTTCCGCTGCTCAGAAATGGTGGCAAGATCGTTTCCCTCCAAATACATTTGGAAACGATCTGCATACGACTCCCAGTCTTCTGCCGTCGGATCGAACGGGGCTGGGGGGGTGTTCAGCGCAGCCATCTCGCTCTTCTTCTGTTCCCTGTTGCCTTCTCTTCAGGGGAATCCCACCTTCGTCGCCAGTGTTAAGTTTGCATGAAGAGACAGACGCGGAGTGCTTCAAGCTCTTTTGTTTATTAGTGACTACAGCTCAGAACGGACCCGACTGCCTTTGCTGTGGCTGCTACTTATAGCCGGCAGCCGCAGCTGACAGCCAATCAGAGTGCACAGTTTTCCCGCACTTTCTAAACCAATCATTTCCAACACTTTACAAGAACAATTCAAACTTAACCAATGATTTCAAACCTGCATACATAACAAAAACCATCATTGACACCCTCCATGAGGAGGGAAAGCCTCAAAAGGTAATTGCAAAAGAAGTTGGATGTTCCCAAAGTGCTGTATCAAAGCACATGAATAGAAAGTTGTTAAGTTTGCATGAAGAGTCAGACGCGAAGAGCTTCAGTGAAGAGTTTATTTAGTGACTACAGCTCGAATGGACCCAACTTGGCTGGGCTACGGCTGCTACTTATAGCCAGCAGCCATAGTTGCCAGCCAATCAGAGTGCAGGGTTTTCCCGCACTTTTTAAACCAATCCTATTTGACATTTTACAAGAACAATTCAAACTAAACCAATGACATTCAAACCTACATACATAACAAAAGTTATGTGGAAGGGAAAAGTGTGGAAGAAAAAGGTGCACAAGCAACAGGGATGACCGCAGCCTGGAGAGGATTGTCAGGAAAAGGCCATTCAAAAGTGTTGGGGACTTTCACAAGGAGTGGACTGAGGCTGGAGTCAGTGCATCAAGAGCCACCACACACAGATGGATCCTGGACATGGGCTTCAAATGTCATCAGAAGCGTCTTACCTGGGCTAAAGAAAAAGAGACCTGGTCTGTTGCTCAGTGGTCCAAAGTCCTCTTTTCTGATGAGAGCAACTTTTGCATCTCATTTGGAAACCAGAGTCTGGAGGAAGAATGGAAAGGCACACACTGCAAGATGCTTGAAGTCCAGTGTGAAGTTTCCACAGTCTGTGTTGATTTGGGGAGCCATGTCATCTGCTGGTGTTGGTCCACTGTGCTTCATTAAGTCCAGGGTCAATGCAGCCATCTACCAGGAGATTTTGGAGCACTTCATGCTTCCTTCCGCAGATGAGCTTTATAGGGATGCTGACTTCATTTTCCAGCAGGACTTGGCACCTTCCCACGCTGCCAAAAGCACCAAAACCTGGTTCAATGACCATGGGATTACTGTGCTTGATTGGCCAGCAAACTCGCCTGACCTGAACCCCGTAGAGAATCTATGGGGCATTGCCAAGAGAAAGATGAGAGACATGAGACCGAACGATGCAGAAGAGCTGAAGGCAGCTATTGAAGCATCCTGGTCTTCCATAACACCTCAGCAGTGCCACAGGCTGATAGCTTCCATGCCACGCCACATTGAGGCAGTAATTTCTACAAAAGGGGCCCAAACCAAGTACTGAGTACATATGCATGCTTATACTTTTCAGAGGTCCGATATTGTTCTATGTACAATCCTTGTTTTATTGATTGCATATAATATTCTAATTTTCTGAGATTGTGGATTTGGGGTTTTCATGAGTTGTAAGCCATAATCATCACAATTATGACAAATCACGGCTTGAACTATCTTGCTTTGCATGTAATGAGTCTATCTCATATATTAGTTTCACCTTTTAAGTTGCATTACGGAAATAAATGAACTTTTGCACGATATTCTAATTTTTTAAATTTCACCTGTAATAACATCAAACAACTCTGAATGTTTGCCTGTGAAAATAATGGCTGAGTGAAAGAAGAGAAACTGAAGAACATCCATTGTAATTACTACTCTAAAACTGCAAAATCCTGTCTAGTGCTTTTACATAATTATATGAACATGTTTTTTTTAATTTGCTAGCCTTTGTTACACAATACCTGTAGCAATGATTGACAACTACTGAAATATATGAAAAATTTGCCATGGCAATTCAAATACATTTTGATATTACACTTTACTGCCTAAATATAAAAGATTTTGTATATAATCCTAAAATTATATTTTTGAAACATATTTCTGATTATTATCTGGCCTTAATATGTGGCCAGAAAATTGAGATTAATTATGGAACTTTAATAACTGCATATGCATGACTAGCATGACATTATTACATAGAAAATTAAAAGGTTTTAAATTACCAGAGGCACATTTATACACACACACACATGCTTAATTTGTTATAAATTGCTGAGCTTAATGATTTGGGGTTTCCTATTATAATTGTGCATTGAAACTAGAATAGTATTCTATTTAAAAATAATTTATATTACTAGGAATATTAAAATAAAATAGAGTAACAGAGTTGAAAGGGACCTTTGGAGGTCTTCTAGCCCAATCCCCTGCTTAGGTAGGAAACCCTACACCATGTCAGACAAATGGATATCCAATCTCTTCTTAAAAACTTCCAGTGTTGGAGCATTCACAACTTCTGGACCAGAGGTTGTATCCAGCCAGTTCGGACCGGTTCCGGCGTACTGGTAGTGGAAATTTTGATTAATTTGGAGAACTGGCAAATACCACCTCTGGCTGGCCCGGCCCACCCGCCCCCACTCTTATCTCTCCTATATTACCTTGTTTTTTAGCTTAGCTGATTTGCAGATTGCTGTGCCACAGCTGAGCTAAAAAACGCTCAGCTCACCAGCATTGACACAGAGGGCAATCTTTGAGCCATGCGCATACGTGCAAAGCTCATATGCACACGCAAAGCGTACTCTCAGAACCGGTAGGAAAAAAAAATAGAAACCTACCACTGTTCTGGAGGCTTGTTGCTCCACTGTTTAATTGTTCTAACTGTCAGGAAATTTCTCCTTAGTTCTAAGTTGCTTCTCTCCTTGATGAATTTCCACCCATTGCTTCTTGTCCTGCCCTCAGGTGCTTTGGAGAATAGCTTGGCTCCCTCTTCTTTGTGGCAGCCCCTGAGACATGGAACACTGCTATCATGTCTCCCCTGGTCCTTCTTTTCATTAAGCTAGACATGCCCAATTCCAGCAACCATTCTTTGTATGTTTTAGCCTCCAGTCCCCTAATCATCTTTGTTGCTCTTCTCTGCTCTCTTTCTAGAGTCTCAACATCTGTTTTACATTATGGTGACTAAAATTGGATGCAGTATTCCAAGTATGGTCTTACTAAGGCTTTGTAAAGTAGTATTAACACTTCATGTGATCTTGATTCTATCCCTCTGTTAATACAGCCTAGAACTCTGCTGACTTTTTTGGCAGCTGCTACAGAACACTGCTGGCTCACATCATTTTAATGATTGTCCACTAGCTCTCCAAGATCCCTCTCACAGTTACTACTATTGAGCAAGGTACCACATATACCATACCTGGGCATTTTGTTTTTCTTGCCTAAATGTAGAACCTTAATTTTAACAGCGCCCAATGTTCAAGTCTGTCAAGATCCTTCTGTATTTTAAGCCTATCTTCTGGAGTGCTGGCTATTCCTGCCAGCTTGGTGTCATCTGCAAATTTGATGAGTTCTCCATCTATTTCCTTGTCCAAATCATTGATGAAGATGTTGAAGAGTACTGGGCCTAAAACAGAGCCTTGGGGTACCCCATTGTGGGTACCCCATTGAGGACTACACATTGAGTGAGGTTGGTCAGCCAGTTACAAATCCAGCTGGTGGTGATGCTGTCTAACCCACATTTTTCTATTTTATCAAGTAGCAGCTTATGGTTTACTTTATCAAATGCCTTACTGAAGTCCAAGTAAATTATATCCCACTCTGGTCCACTAATTTTGTCACTTTGTCAAAGAACGCATTAAGATTTGTCTGGCACGATCTGTTTTTGACAAACCTGTTGACAAATCTGTTTTGGCTTTTGGTTATTACTTCATTTGTTTCTAGGTGTTCACTCATTCATTACTTGATTACCTTTTCCAGAATCTTCCCTGGTGTTGAGGTCAGGCTGATAGGCCTGTAGTTTCCTAGATCTATTTATTCCTTTTTTGAAGATGGGAACTACATCAGCTCTTTTCCAGTCCTTTGGCAGTTCCCCGGTGCTCCAGGATGTTTGAAACATATAGTTCAGTGGTTTTGAGATCACATCTGCCAGTTCCTTCAGAACCTTGGGGTGTAATCCATCTGGTCCTGGTGATTTGGACTTGTCTAGGATGGCCAGGTGCTCACTTACCATTTTCTTCCCTATTTTGTGTTCCTAATCTAGTTTTTGGGTTGCTGTTTTTGATAGATTGGACTGTTTTTTTCCCTTTGTGTAAAGACAGATGGAAAAAAATGAGTTAAGTAGTTCTGCTTTCCCCTGTTGCTTGTCACCTTCTTGCTACTTTCTCCCACCAATGCACCAATCATTTCCTTGACTTTTTCCTTGTTTATAACATGTTGAAAGAAGCTATTTTTGTTATTTTTTACTTCTGAAAATAATTCATAAAGATGAAGAAAGAACAAGTTTCAATATGAATAGAAAATAGATATGTACAATACAATTTGATATTTATTTGCTGTACAAATCCATGAAGTAGAAAAAGAACCAGAAAAAAAGCTTAGTTAATGTCCTAGATTAAAAAAAAATTATGGAAAGTTGGGGTAATGAAGCTGTATTGAATTACACCTTGTCAGCTTCACAAAATTCTGAGAGTGTGTCTCCTGAGCAACAACATAAGACTTTCTCCACAGATTCCTGACATTTTATTACATCCCTCACTAAGCCTTTGAGGAAGTTCAAAGCTGAAGTTCAAAAAAAAGGAACAAAAAGAAAATTTTAACTGCCTTATCAGGCATACCCTCCTCTCCCCTTCTCAAGACAAAAATAACTATTTATTTATTTGATTTACATAACCATCCATCTTATGTCCCGTAATCCTGAGTAGTTTATAAGCAGCAAATAATTATAGTAACTCCAAGAACCTCCCAGAACAACATATCATCAAACATCAACAGCCAATTCTCCTGAGCTCCAGCTTTGGTATACCTGAGTTTGCAGGAAGAGCTGGATCATCAAGACCTTTCAGAAAGCCAGAAGGGTGGGTGTCATGCCTCTGTCAGCATCTGATTCTGAGAGGGAGGCCAAGCAACTGACAGGGAGTGAGAGTGTGACTCCATTGGCTGTGGAAGAAACTGGGGAAGGGCAAAGTCCGGCTGGGCAGAGCAGGGGAGAGGTGAGCAAGGCAGAGGAAATTCAGAGGAAGACCCAGGCCCACCCCTTCTTTTTTTTTTTAAACAAATTTTATTCAATTTTTAACAATTTTTTAAAACAACTCTTTTCAGTAGACAGCATGTTCCCGGGTCATCACTTTTACATGCAAATATGACAGTAGATCTATATTCATTTTAAACATTTGACTTCACTTCTATTCCATTTTAGCGGACAAAGGGTGAAAGAAATTAATCCTAATCTCAAATCTTAATCTCAATCTGTATAGCCCCCAGTTCATTTCAAGTTAATTGCAAATATACATATATATTTTAAAAACTTCATGTATAAATCTTACAAATAACAATATATTTGCCCATCATATTAAAAATAAAGTTCATCCATATCTATCCTTTAATTGTCTTCACATTGTTAATACTCTTTTATCATTTACAGAATTCTTTTATCCGTCAGATTTGCCCTTTCATCACATATTCTCTCCATAATTCTAAATCCGTACCAATGTTAACACTAAAAAGAATGAAAAAAAACCCTAGACTTGCCCCCTTTTACTACTTTGAAAGTGGCACCTCAGTGGTTAATATAGTAGCATAATCATAATCATTCTCTTTAATGAAAGATAGAGAAAAAAGAAAAAGAAAAGGAGAAAAGCTCCCTTACAATATATCTCTAATTGGTCGGGTTCTGCAACACATATCCCCCTAAGATTAATTTATAGTTCCAAAATAATAATAAAAATAGCTAATCTTGGTTATTGACAAATCTCATTTTTAGGCATTTTCTAAGATCATTTCAATTAATTCAATTCATCTAATCATCATTTAGCTTTCTTTTGTGAATAAGAAATGAAAAATGTGACCTTTACCAGTAAAATTGTCAGTAACCCCTATTGTTTTACACTTTTATAATTACAATATATTCTTATTACCATTTCTTCATGCAGAACCCCTTTTAAATACGTTAACCATTGTCTCTATGCAAACAAGTTCCTTTCTTTATTATGTAATTCCGTGTCTCTCTATCTTTTGTTCTTGTTTCTTGTTCCTTCTCCTCTCTTTTATCCCGCTATCCCCCTCTCTATCCAGTTTAAATCCTCTCTCTCTCTTTACCTTTCTGCTCTCTATCCTTCTGGACCTTTCTATCATGCCTAGTTTCATAAATGTTCCCCTTTTTAATTATCTTCTTAAGTTTCATTTTTGACCATCCTCCTTTCCTTTTATTTGTATTAATCTTTGTGTTAATTGTCTTCTTAAAATGGCTTTCGCTTGTGCTGGCTCCTTCTCCTCCCTATTATCCTGCTCTCCCCCTCTCTATCCGTTTGATCCCTCTCTCTCTCTTTACCTTTCTGTTCCCTTTCCTTCTGAACCTTTCTAACATGCTTAATTTCGTAAATGTTCCCCTTTTAGATACTTTCTTAGGTTCCGTTTTTAGCCACCCTTCCTTTCCCTTTTATTTGCATTAATCTTTGTATTAATTGTCTTTTTAAGATGGCTTTCTCTTGTGCTGGCTCCACCCTTTCCAAGGCTCCTTCTTTATTCAGCATTTGAATGCCCATATTTTCTGCAACATGCCAAGTTAGTTCAGTCACTTCCTGTAACAGTTCTTTCATACTTTTAAACTCCATTTTTAATTCTTTGGATGACCACCAAAATTTTAATTTTTCCTTATTTCTTCTTCTTTAAATTTCTTCTTCTAATTCTATGATCCTAACCAGGTCCAGAGTCTATATCAGTATCACCAATTAGTCCGGCAATCCGTCTTTGTGTATTCAGGCTTTCACTTTCTGTAAGTCTTGTGTCTCTTTAAAATGTAACAACTCCAATCCACAAAGGAACAAGATAGTTTCTTACTTCTTTAGCTTCCAATTTTTCTCCACAAAGTGGCACTTTCTGCACAGAGTCTTAACCCTTTCCTTTTATTTTAATATTCAAAGTTTTCCGAGCCCCAAACTTAAGTTCTTACGCTGGCTTCTTCCTTTCCCGTTTCGAAGCCCCTTATAGCTGTCAAAAATATTTTACTTATTTTTTCTTCACTTGGAACTGCGCCGCTTCTGTTTCTCTTTTAAAACTCATCTTTATCTTAATCCCAGGGTGCCTTGATCTTACCATCCGATACTCCCAGTTCCTCTGCTGTCGACTTCTCTCTTTCCTCCTGCACCAATCTTAATCCCGTTGAGACCTTCTCTTCGAGGTGGCCATTTTGACCACCACTTCTTGGCGTCTTCGGAGGAAAAGACCAGACCCAAAGGGGAGATGCGGCTCCCCTCACTCTGGCTGGCAGATTTCCCTTTCTCCGCCGCCCCTACGAGGCAGCTTCAGCCCCGAACCTTGCAGGATCGGGGCTCTCCGATGCAAGAGCCAGGCTGCGGTCGTGGACGATCACAAACCGCCGCCTGTTCTCGAGAAGGCTCAACCCGGAAGTCCAGGCCCACCCCTTCTTCACCCTAGGGCCCGCAGGGAGGAATGGAAAGGGAGCAATGTGAGTTGTGTGGCTTACTGGGGAGGAAAGGGCCCTGATTCCCTTCATTAGCTGCAGCTGGGAACACAGGGTTTAAAAAGGGAGGCTGCGCACAGCAAAGTTGTTGGGAGCAAATCGTAAATTATCTGGTATCGTGAGGCTTATCTGGGTTCCTGGCATCTTCCCAACTGTGTGTGTTTTGCTGGGCTTTCAAGTCTGCAATTCCTTCTCCTGCCCTGTCAAGTTAATTACTGCAACGTGGTTTGTGTAGATTTTTATTTACAGTTTGTATGTACTTTGTTTGCAGACTCAATTTCCTCCACTTGAAAGACTGTACTTGTGAGCGTTTTTTCTCCAGCCGAAGGTAACCTGGAGATTGGGGGCAAAGTTGGAGGTATTAAAGGGACACTTCTTGCTTATTTGACTGTGTTGCTTTTGTGCCATGCCCCGGGTCACCACAGTGGGCTTGTTGGATCTTCAGGGGCAGTGGGAGAAATTTTCCAAATGGTTGGCTAGATGGCAATATTTAAGGAAGGAATTTGGAGCATGATCACCCTAATTGACCTGGTGAAATGGACAGATTCCCTCAAGGAGAAGCAATGTGGCAATTTAGGTCCCATTTTCACTCCTTTCTCTATCACTGGATAAAGGTTTTTTAATAAATAGCTTTTTTCCTTTTGGATAGGGATAAAGTTTAACTTGATCAACAGGTCAGCATAGTCTTATATTAATCTCTGTTCTCTCTTAATGCATATGTCTGACTATATTTTAAAATATTGTAAATATATATAATTTATTTTAAACACTAAAGGAGCAAAACAATACATAAATGCTTAAAATACAAACTCAAATAAATATTAAAAAGGGATGTGGAAATTGTAGGTGTCAGTTCTCTTAATTAATGCAGATGACAACTCAACATGTGCCAACAGATTTTTCTGAAAATTAGAATTGGGCCATGTTAATTTCCATTTCTGCCTAATCATTCTTTTTATTTTTCATCTACATATATTTCTTACTGAATTGTTTCTTCTCATCAAATGGCACATTAACATAATGTTTACGGCCAATAAGGTTGTTGCAGAGCCTTAAAACAAAAGTACTGTATGCTTTTTAAAATTAGGATTGCAATAACCTCCCATCTGGTATGACTCATTGCTGCAGCCTGTGCATTATTTTAAAATAATCAGAGCTGAATTTTTCCTTTTCCAAACGATTCTTTATGTAGAAACCATTTTCCTCTTCATTTTGTTTTCTTTTGAATGTCCCATTGTGAATTTTTACTTTATATTCCATAATACATTATTGTTGTTACTTATTGTTACGTTTGCATGAAGAGTCAGATGCAAAGAGCTTCAGTGAAGAGTTTATTCAGTGACTACAGCTCGAATGGACCCGACTTGGCTGGGCTACGGCTGCTTCTTATAGCCAGCAGCCGTAGTTGCCAGCCAATGGGAGTGTAGGGTTTTTCCCGCACTATTTTTTTTTTTTAATTACATTTATATGCCGCCCTTCTCCGAAGACTCAGGGCGGCTCACAATTTTTGGAGCACAATCCAATGTGCTCAGCAATAGCCTTCATTCCATTGTATATGCCTGCTTATTACTAAGCGGCATTTTTACAAGGTCAGCTAATTGCCCCCAACAATCTTGGGTCCTCAATTTACCTACCCCGAGAGGATGGAAGGCTGAGTCAACCTTGAGCCTGGTGGGATTCGAGCCTACAGTAGTTGTAGACAGCTGGATCTTAAGAGCAGGCATTTACAGCCTGAGCCACCAAAGCTATTTAAACCAATACCTTTTGACATTTTACAAGAACAGTTCAAATAAACCAATAACATTCAAACCTACATACATAACACCCCTCCCCACTAGGTTCAGTCCATACCAAACCCCAACCTATCTAATGTATTCTTTTAAATAGGTGGGGCTCTTACGTGTACGTTGAGACCTTCGTGGTTCAGAAGTTTTAACGTTCTCACCCAGTGAGAGAGGAAATGTGTCTGCTGACATTTCCCTGCTGGGACTTCCTGTGAAAGGAGACCCTGTTAGACTGTTAGAATCTGGTCTCTCTTCCCAACCCATCTCCATTCCAATGTCAGCACCCAAGTCAGGTAGTGATGTGCAATCTTCCACTTCTAAGGATGGATTTTGGCATTGTGACAGGTTTTGGGATGGTTCCTGTCGTAATGGCTCATTACACATGGGGTTGATTCTTACTTGCTGATTTTCCTCCTGTTCCTCCCCTTCCCCCCTAGAAGTGACACCAGGTGAGGGAATTAGAGAGAGACAAGGGCGATGTTCCTGAGGGAACCTGGATCTAAGTTGATCAATGTGCCTGCTACAGAGGAGTCCATCCTCTGTTTGTACCCTGTAAGAACGAGGGCCTATGATCTGAGTTATTGCAGCAGGAATCCACAAAGGTTCACCTATAAGGTTCTTAGCATAAACAGAATCACCCACACTGAATGTACGAACTTTGGAAGTGGAATCCAGTGGTGCATTGGGTGCATAAGTGGGATGAAGGCGGTCAAGGGAAGACCTAAGTTTCATACCCATCAACAACTCTGCTGGGGATAAGTTATTAGATGGGCTAGGAGTGATGTGCTGGACACTAAGAAGTTTTTCAACCTTCTCAGTGATGTCCCCAGGACCCAACTGCTGAAGTTTCTCCTTGATAAAACGTACCATGTGTTAAGCCCGGCCGTTAGCCGAAGGGTGCCCAGGGGCAGTAAGGGCATGTCTGATACCCTGTTGTGCTAAATAGGATTCAAAAATGTTAGATGTAAATTGAGGGCCATTGTCAGAGACAAGAACATCAGGTAACCCGTGGGTTACAAACAGTTTTCTGAGCTGCTTGATGACAGCATCAGTTGTGGTGGATGTCATGGGAAACACCTCTAGCCATTTGGAATATGCATCTACTATAATAAGAAAGGTGTGCCCTCTAGTAGGACCTGCGAAATCAATGTGGATCCTAGACCACGGGCCCCTAGGACATTCCCATTCCTGTGTGGGGGCGTGAGGTGGGGCAGGCCTGACTACCTGGCAATTGGGACAAGATGCAACCCAGTTTCCAACCATTTTGTTAATACCTGGCCACCATACATAACTCCTGGCCAATCCCTTCATCCTTACAATACCAGGATGACATTTCATGTAACATTTCCAAAACCTCTCTTTGCAGTTTTGCAGGAATAACCACCCTGTTACCCCACAAAATACATCCTCTTAATACAGATAATTCAGTTTGCCTGGACTTAAAAGGTTGGGCAAGGTGAGGTAGATCTTGAAGAGGCCAACCTTTCTTAATCCAGCCTATAACAGGAGCCAACACAGTGTCTTTGGCAGTCTCTCTGGCAATTTCAGCAGCATGAACTGGAAGCTTGGCAACAGTTTCTAGGAAAAAGGTGTGTGTTTCAGGTTCAAAGTCCTCCTTGTGGCAAGGCAGTGGGCAACGACTCAGTGCATCAGCATGTCCAATGTCCTTGCCAGGCCTGTGAATCAGTTTGTATGAATAAGCTGCAAGAAATTCAGTCCACCTCAGCATTCTAGGTGACAGGATAATAGGTGTAGGTTTGTCTCCTGCCACAATGCCTAACAAAGGTTTGTGGTCTGTAACAATGGTAAATGTCCTGCCATACAGACATTCATGAAATTTCTTGACATCTGCAACAACTGCCAATGCCTCTTTGTCCAGTTGGCTATAATTCCTCTCTGCTTTGGTCAAGGTGCGAGAGTAAAATGCAATAGGGGCTTCTCTCCCACTGCTGATTGTTCCTTCCTCCCCCAGATCCAAACAGACTTCTTATCAAGTAATCTGTGCAAAGGTTCAGCAATGGTTGCCTTTTGAGGTAGAAACATGTGATAAAAGTTAATAAGTCCAAGGAAAGCTTGCAAATCTGTTTTGCATTTAGGTTTAGGGGCTTCTTTGATTGCTTTAACCTTGGCATCAGTAGGGTGGATGCCATGCTTGTCAATCATGTAACCCAGGAACTCAACCCTGTCTGTCTTAAGTGTGCATTTGTCTTCCTTGACTTTTAACCATGCTTTCCTGAATCTGGTGAGGACTTCTCTGAGTCTTTCTTGAAGCTGAGTGTCATTTTCAGCAGAGATTAACACATCATCAAAGTAAGGCACTACCCCTGGCAGTCCTTGGAGCATTCTTTCCATAAGGCTTTGAAAAATACCTGGTGCCACGCTTACTCCAAATTGTAACCTTTTACATTTGAAGGCACCTCTATGAGTCACAATGGTTTGGGCCTCTGCAGTGGCATCATCAACTGTTAGTTGTTGATATGCCTGGGCCAGATCCAATTTGGCAAAGACTGTACCCCTGCCAAGTGAATGTAACAGATGATGCACAACTGGTACTGGGTATGCGCTCTGCTGCAGCGCATGGTTCAGTGTCCCCTTATAGTCTCCACAAATTCTTACTGACCCATCAGCCTTGACTGGTGTGACTATGGGTGTTTCCCATCTGGAGTGATCAGTGGGCTCTAAAACCCCTTGAGCAATTAATTTGTCTAATTGTGCATCAATTTTTTCCTTTAAAGCAAATGGAACCCTCCTGGGCTTTAAACGAATTGGGGGCACCTTGGGATCTAGGTTGAAAGTGATAGGGGTCCCCATATACTTGCCCAGTCCTTCGCTGAAGACCTCTGGAAACTCAGACTTCAAGGCCTCCTCCCATTCAGAGTTGCTCACGTGATTGATGCCAGTCACCTCGATGCCTAGTGGCTTGAACCACTCAAGTCCCAGCAAGCTTGGGCGATCCTTGTCCACAATGGTCAGTGGCAAACGTTTGGTGTGGCCTTTAAACTGCACATTGAAATCTCTTGCTCCAACTACTGGAATCTTGTTCCCTTGGTAGTCTTTAAGAGTCAGTGCTTGCTTCTGGAAATGTTTCTTCTGAATGTTGGGAAGTAGCCTGTGAATAGTGTCCCATGACACCATAGATAAATAAGAGCCTGAGTCCACTTCCATTTGGCAAGGCCTCCCTTCAATGAACACCTTCACGTGTACTTTTCTGCTTCTCAAGGGTGAAGAATGACCAATGGTGATTGTTTGATGAGTTTCATTCTTCCCATTTGCTTCTGAATTGCGCCCCATCTTTTCAATGAAGTTGTTGGGCTTAAAATCCTTTTCAGGAAATTTCTTCCTACTAGGTGGAGTTCTGGATGATTTGCAGACTCTGGCTAGGTGACCCCTTTTCTCACAACGTAGGCAGATGGTGTCTAAGAACTTGCATTCAGTGCGGCTCCCCACAGCCTCTGCAATAAAATTCTTGCCTCTTTTTCCCAGGGTCTTTCCTTTTCTTCTCCATTCTGAGTCTAAAAATTCCTTCCTCCACCTCACTGCAATCTGCATCAGAGTCTATTTGCTCGCAATGGGTTGTTGTGGATTTTTCCACATCAGAATGGCTTGAGGCCTGGCTTGAGGCCTTGTTAATCTTTTTCATGGCCGCTGCTGAGGACTTGGTGGCTTCCACTGAAACAGTTTCTTCGATGGCCTCCTTAAACGTGATCTTAGGTTTCATTAACAGTTTGCTTTGTAAGACCTTATCTTTGAGGCCTAGGACAAACCGATCACGCATGGCCTCTTCTAAGTTGGTAAAGTCACAAGCACCCCCAATGTCCCTTAAACTTGCCACGAAGTCGTTAACATTTTCGCTTTCCCCTTGATCCCGACGGTAAAACTCGTGTCTCTTAATGAGGCACGATACTTGTGGGGCGTAATGGGCTCTTAAAAGCTTTTCCAAATCAGGCCATTCCATTACCTTCAAGTCTGCAGCTCCCGCCAATGCCTTCGCCATCTTGAAGACTGCCGGACCGCAGTGTGTGAGAAATACCGCCCTCTTCCGCTTCTTGGGAATATCGGTGAGGTCGTTTCCTTCCAAGTACATCTGGAAGTGATCCGCGTACAATTCCCAGTCTTCCGCTGCCGGATCGAATGGGGCTGGGGGGGGTGTTCAGCGCAGCCATCTCGCTCTTTTGCTCGCCTTCCGCGTTGTCTCTTCTTCAGGGCAATCCCACTTTCGTCGCCAGTGTTAAGTTTGCATGAAGAGTCAGACGCAAAGAGCTTCAGTGAAGAGTTTATTCAGTGACTACAGCTCGAATGGACCCGACTTGGCTGGGCTACGGCTGCTTCTTATAGCCAGCAGCCGTAGTTGCCAGCCAATGGGAGTGCAGAGTTTTTCCCGCACTATTTAAACCAATACCTTTTGACATTTTACAAGAACAGTTCAAATAAACCAATAACATTCAAACCTACATACATAACACTTATGAATATAGCTATAACCATAGCTGGAAGAATATATACATCTTGAAGAAGAGCTTCCCAGCTTTGAACCTTCCACTTTTATGGGCACTAAGATTTGCTTGCTTTGAATTCTGGGAGCTGCAATTCCAGAATATAGAAAAGCTGTGGTTGTACTTTTTCCTGAACTCGGGAATTATCAGTCTGCAAGAGTCACTTGTTGAGATGAGCGGCTATAGAAATCAAATCAAATCAAATCAAAAGTTTGTAAAAAATTTTTTCCATCTCTGCCTAAAAAGTGGCTCATCCTTCTTTTTCTCTAAACAGCACTAGAGCAGCCACCTTCGGTCTGGTGGGTTGGGGGAATTCATGCTTCAGGTTTATGTCTATAAAAGTGCAATTCCTCCATTTTTTTTATTTTTTAATTTTTTAATTCGCATTTATATGCCACCCTTCTCCGGAGACTCAGGGTGGCTTACAATCTTTGGAGCACAACCCAATGTGCTCAGCAATAGCCTTCATTCTATTGTATATGCCTGCTTATTACTAGGGCTTTTTTTGGCCCCCCTAAGTGGCATTTTTATAAAGTCAGCTTATTGCCCCAAACAATCATTTCTCGAGGGGTTATGGAATATAGTTTAGGTTGGGTAGTTTTGCCCCCAGTAGGATTTCTATGGTACCGTCAGTTGGCTGGTAGGGTGGAAGTACATCTGACTCCTTCTCACTCAAGACATCCTGTAAGCCCCAATACTCTTTGGGGAGTAAATCAAGGCAGAACCTAGAGTCATATTTGGCCATCAGTGGAGATCTGATCCTGTCTAGATGTCTCAAGTGAAGCCCCTATAGTCCAGAGGAGGGCAATAATTTTCCCAAGGGGCACATGAGCAGCTGGAACAGTTGTGGAGTGCTGCCACTGCCCTGCTGCACCGATGCCCCAACCCCTGCTGTCACAGGAAGGTCTGGAACCACCAGGGGGCCAGATGTGGCTGTGGGCCATGAAACACCCAGATCTGCTACAATAGTCAGTAATGACTATTGGTCATTAGTGGGACTAATAAGAGATGGGGTCCAAAACATTGCAAAGTACTATATGACTGCAACATAGATACTTCCTAACTAAATGGACCAATGTCTGCCTTCCCAGATTTTTATAACTGATTTGGTAATATTTCATAAGGAAAACAATTGTCTTTTTATGTAGAATGCGGAACTGAAGTGATTATTGTAATTTCAATATACTGTAAATACACTGCATATATATGACTCAGGGAAATTACTCTCACATCCTTGCTTTGCTTTTTGATCAGCCAAGGTCATGTTTATTTTAGCATTTAAGTGAAAGATGCAGCGTTACATTCCAACTGGAATTATTTGAACATTACTTTTTTTTAAAAAAAAATGATTTTTTTAACCTTGTCTAAATTATGTTTAACTCAAGGTGATGAACATGTACGATGCTTTTTTCTCTCCCTATTTTTCCCACAACAGCAACCGTATTAGGTAACAGGCTAACTAGTCCAAGATCACCCAGCTGGCTTTCTTGCCTAAAGTGGAACTCATAGTTTCCTGGTTTCAAGGCCAACACCTTAATCAGCCTTGGGGGTGCAGGCTGTTAAACGCCTAGCACTTAGTTCCAGCTGCCTGCAATTAGTGCAGGCTCGAATCCCACCAGGCTCAAGGTTGACCCAGCCTTCCATCCTCCCAGGGTAGGTAAATTGAGGACCCAAGATTGTTGGGGGCAATAAGCTGACTTTGTAAAAATGCTGCTTAGTAATAAGCAGGCATATACGATGGAATGAAGGCTATTGCTGAGCGCATTGGGTTGTATCCCAAAAATTGTAAGCCGCCCTGAGTCTTCGGAGAAGGGCGGGATATAAATGTGAATGAAAAAAAATGGCTCTGTCAAACAATTTTTTGAGGATACGAATAATGGATTTCAGTGAAAATTATTTTGCGGATGCATTTGGGGCAGTTTTCTATACATGGAAATATATTTTTTTATAAAATGGCAACAATAATGGATTACTTTTTTGCGGAAACTTTTTTGACACTTGCAGGACTAAAACAGGAACAAAACCACCTTGACAGTTGTATGTTGTCAGACATTTTAAGTGGGTGATCAATGAAGTGATAAATAAATCTACATGCTTAATATAATGTGGAGGAAAAAAAAGTGCATTTTCAAACTCTGGACATTTTCATTCTCCAAGTCCTCCTAAAAAAATAAATCTGTGTTTTAAAAAAATCTCCACAGCTCTCCAAAACCACATGAACCAATCACTAATCCTTCTAATTAACCAAGAGAGGTGGAAACAAGACATCCCATCTATGTCCTGTCTCTCCCCCCACCCCAATACTCTTAAGTCAAGCCGTGTTTGGTGCTTGGCCTAAACATATGAGCAGTTGCTGTGATGAGAGAAGAAAAGCTGAAAAGCCACAATGGCTCCATTCCTTTCCTCAGATTGAACTGCCAGGAAAAAGCTAGCATGAAGCTACAATCATTAAGTTGGAACCTCTCAGGTGTGGAAAAAAAAAACCCAAACCTAGGAGCAGAAAAGTAGGAAGAAACAAGAGTTCCTGTCAGTAGGAACACAATCTGCCTTCCATGCTTCACACAACTCCAGCATTTCTGATACAAAAATGGACTCGGTGCAATTTCAAATGTGTCACAGCACAGCTGGAAATATATTGGTTCCGTTACCCAACAATGACCTTGGTATAGATCACATAGAATCATACAGGAATGGCACTGATTTAGGAGTGATACAAAGACAGTGTGTAGAAGTGCCTGAATTTGATCAATTGAGAAAGAAAAAGTCACGGTTGGCATCTCCCTGAAAAGACTCCGGGCTTTTCTTCCTCATTCTTTCTAGCCTACTAGCACAGCAGCTTGTTTGTGTCACACAATGAAGTGCCTGTTTGAAATGCAATGCAGCAGCCTTTGCCAAAACAAACAGAGTCTCCTCTGGAAAAAAAAACACAAGTGATTGTCTGATATTGTGGAAGAAAAGGAAGGAGATGGAAGAAAGGAGGTGATTCAGCAGGCTACTAACCATTTGTTCTGCTCCCTTCTCATTCACTTCCTATACATGCTAGGTTGGTAGTTAACAAATGATTTCTATGTCCTTGAACAATTTGCAATAGAGCATTTTTTCAGTCTTATTCTTTTTCTTGACAAATAGAGAGTTGGGGGAAAATGTGAAAACATTTGATCCTGCAGATTAACACTTTACTATACTTCAATATGACTAACAAACAAGAGTTTGGCCTAAACATTTCAATAAATGATTCACACAGAAAATTATCTGCATTGTTAGTATTCTGTTTTCGAGTACAATTTATACTCAAAACAGCGCATACACACTCACAATCAGCAACCCTGTTGTTAATGTAAGTACAGCCCACCTCTGTATGTGATCTATACCAAGACCATTGTTGGGTAGCTTGAATCAATGTATTTCCAGCGATGCTGTGACACATTTGAAATTGCACCGAATCTTACTTTATTAGTAAGAATTAGGTCCAGTATAATTTTTCCTCTAGTTCCCCCCTCTATGTTTTGGATGACAAAGTTGTCAGCTAAGTTTATTGGGAACCTATTTCTTCTCTTCAATTAAACCATGTATCTAATAATGTCAAGAACTTTAAGTTTCAGGTATTAGTGGTTTGCAAATGAAGGGATTAGGTTTCTAGAATAATAATGTATAGCTATGTTTGATTTAAAATCTGACACAGCTATTCATATGATCTTATATTCTATGAATGAAAGCATTTAATACATACATACACACACACACATATATATCCTATATTTCAACATATCAAAATACTAATATATATCTCAGAAATTATTATATTCAATATGTACTCATTATTGTATTAGAAAAATATTACTTCATAGCCATTCTCCTGACTAGTTAGTGAATATGCAAGGAATTTCAGACTTGATATTGTAGGAAGAGCTAGGTTGATCTATGATAGTTAAAAATAATCAGAAAAAGTCTGGTAGTCCTTTTCCAATAAATTGTATTAAAGGCATACTTATTTTATGAGCTACAGCTCACTTCATCAGATGCCTAGATTGACTCCACTGATGTAAGCTTTGAATTGGGTTGAGGAGGGATAGTGATGGGAGGGAAAAGAAGAAAATACAGGTTGGTTATGCAGATTACAAGAGAGACACATTACAAGTACCTTATTAATTAACAACTGTGATGGGTTGAAACCCATTGGGTTAGTTGAGACCTTCTGAGATTGCCTAAAAACTTTTCATGTACATGAGTCTCTCACTCGACAGTAGTGATATTAAAGTTCTGCTTTTCCAAACATTTACTTTGCAGTCTGCCATGAGGTGTTCTGGGAGGCTGAAACTGAAAACGTTATGGGCATACTAATAAAATCTGAAATTATTTTGTCCTTGTTTAAGTCCTGATGTCAGATTTGTGTCTATTAATTCTTTTGTTCAAAATGTGTCCTGTGTTCAAATATGTAGGTTCTCTTGTACATAAAATATAGAGTGGCGATGCTAGCAAAGGATGGCATTAGACCATTAATTAGACCTACCGTCCCTGTCCTATTGTTTCTTTTTATTTCTCTTATAAGTATCCATTTCATGTATTCATAACTATGTTTATAATTATACCTGTTATCTTATAATTGCTTGACTAAATAAATAAATATATATATATATATATATTTGTTTTCGAGATTTTTGGGGATTGAGTCTTGTGCTGGTGTCTTCAGCTTCTCCCAGGAGAACGAAGCTGAAGACACCAGCCTGAAGATGACGGATGAGATTTCGTCGAAATGTTGCCAAGGTATTCTCAATCTTACACGGACAAGACCAATACACCAAGACCATATATATATATATATATATATATATATATATATATATATATATACTAGAATGTTAATTTATTGTGATTGAAAGGCTAAACATTTTATCAGTTCACACTAAATAAATCCCAGAAATAAATAAATTTTCACAAATGATAGAAAACATTCACAATATTTTGTTATTTTTTTTCCAGTTCTTTTTCTTCAACTCCGATTTCTCCTGGTACAGTGATATCAATAAATTTTAGGCTTTGACCCTCGACAATCTGGCATGTTGTGTTCCAAATGGTGATCCGTCTGTATTCAAAAGTCCCACAATATCTTCATCGTCTTATTTTCCATTTCATATTCCCATGATTTTTCGGATACAGGAAGGGCATATTTTTACACAATGACCAGTGGATTACTTTAGCAACCCGATCATGTCTAGCTTTGTAGTCAGTTTGTGCGATTTTGCTGCACTCATGTATTAAGTGTGAAACAGTTTCAACTTTGTCATTGCAAAGTTGACAGTTTGGATTGTCAGTGGATTTTTGTATCTTTGCTTTCATGGCATTAGTTTGTAGCGCTTGTTCTTGAGCAGCAAGTATTAAACTTTCCGTTTCTTTCTTGAGCCATGCCCATGTCAAGCCATGCCCATGTCAAGTTGTTATCACATTTTCCTTCAATGTTTTTCAAATGCTGTCTATGCGAAGCTTTGGTTTTCTATCCATTTAATCTATCATCCAGCTGTTTTTCCTTATATTCTGCCTTTGTTTCTGTTGTTTTTATAATGTTCTCCATTTTCTCAGCCTGCCACAATTTTTCTGTACTTTGGTTCACATAATCATTCAAACTTAGTTTTTCTTCTTCTACAGTTTGATGGATTTGCAATAGTCCTCTGCTCCCTATTCTTCTTGGCAGGAATAACCTGTTGATGTCACTTTGTGGATGTAAAGCGTGGTACATATTCAAAAGTTTATGCATTTTCCGGTCCAGGTTTTCCAGTTCAGCCACAGTCCAGCTGAGCAGCGTATCACTGGAACTGCCCATGTATTAATGGCTTTAATTATGTTTCCAGAATTCAGTTTTGATTTTAATATTTTGTGGACCCTCCTAATGTATTCCTTTTATGTTGACTTTTTGACCTTTCCACCATCATCATCATCATCATCATCATCATCATCATCATCATCACCACCATCATCTCTTTTTTTCATTAAACATGAAACTCAGTCAACTGAGGCAATTTAAAAATGTTATTTTTTATTATTAATAAATATATTTTTTTAAATTACATTTATATGCCGCCCTTCTCCGAAGACTCAGGGCGGCTTACACTTTTTGGAGCGCAACCCAATGCGCTCAGCAATAGCCTTTATTCCATTGTATATGTCTGTTTATTACTAAGCGGCATTTTTACAAAGTCAGCTTATTGCCCCCAACAATCTTGGGTCCTCAATTTACCTACCCCGAGAGGATGGAAGGCTGAGTCAACCTTGAGCCTGGTGGGATTCGAGCCTGCAGTAATTGCAGGCAGCTGGAACTTAAGTGCTAGGCATTTAACAGCCCACACCACCAAGGCCCTATAAAAATATTTAAATTTTTTCCAAACAATGAGATTTAATCAATAGAATAGAGAGCTAGTTAAATTTTTGAGGACCCAAGATTGTTGGGGGCAATTAGCTGACTTTGTAAAAATGCCACATAGTAATAAGCAGGCATATACAATGGAATGAAGGCTATTGCTGAGCACACTGGGTTGTATCCCAAAAATTGTAAGCTGCCCTGAGTCTCCGGAGAAGTGCGGCATATAAATGTAATAAAAAAAATAAAAAAAATTTTTTTTTCTGTCAAACAGTTTCTGACTACAGATGCCTACTGATTCATCAAAAGTAAGACAGAGTGTACATTACATATGTTACATTACATATTTTTATTTGTATTATTGTTATTATTGTCGTTGTTATTGTTATTATTATTAATTTTACCCATGACAAAAAGCTTATACTGCATTTTCCATAGCTACTAAACACTTATGGCTAGTAACTTCACTTGTTGAAAACATCTCCTATCCCTTACTAATCCTAGAAGTCTTCCAATAAGTTCAGGAGCTTTAGCAAATTCAAGTCTACCTTCAGGAATAATTAAGGCTTCTTGTTTACAAACACTTGCTGATTATCATTGTCACTTGGAAGCCTTTTCCTCCTTCCTGCAGAGTTCATGCCTGCCTTTATCTACCCTCTACCTTTATCTACCCTCAAGAAACTTGAATGCCAATTTTTTTGGTATGTTTTCCATAACTGAGTAAGTCAATCCAGTTGCTTTTTGCCTATACTTCCCTGTCACACTGAAGATATAGGTACTGAAGATATAGGTACTGTGATTTTCACAGTACTTTCTCTTGTATTGAAAACTCCCTCCTTGCTATGAACACAATATTTAGTTTCACCACTCCATCCTATTTGTAGGTAGAGAAATACTCTAGGTAGAACATTCAGATGAACAGCACGGGAAGGGCTGGCTAAGAGCAATTGTGTTTTGTGATAGTAGTATGATCAACACAGAAAATATATAAATGTCATAAAGTTCTTGAATTTTATGATGATTGAATTCAGACTTTTCCTCGGGATTTGGCTGTTTATGTGTAGATAGATAAATATATTTATCCTGTATTTACATTAAATACAGTAAATACATAGGCTCTAGTGCAGAAATGTTAAAGACATGCTGTAAATTTTCAGGTATGAGAAGAGTGTTTTGCTAATATCACTCCAACATAGCTATCCATGTGGAAATCATCTTCCAGTAATCCTGATGCTATGTCCCTCTCTTAAAATCCTTCCTATCATATCATGTTACACTGTTGTCAGTTCATTAAAAAATCTGCAAAATTTTCATGTCACAATGATGTATTATGCCACTAGGACTCCTATTCAGCAAACAAACTGCACAGTACTGGAAAGCATTTAAAAGAATATCATTTTATAGAGGATATAATTTTCAATAAGTTAATATTTTTTTCTTTCAGAATAGTACACAAAGGCGCAATCTAATTAACCAACTGTTGCCTTTTTTTTCCTTAATTTTTTTTTTAGGCTTGATAAGTTCTGTTGTGCAATTTTCTAATGATGAAGGGCAAAATTGTTTAATAATGATGGTATGGAAATGAATGAAGGATGAGCATAGGTAATGTATACTCTGTCTTACTTTTGATGAATCAGTAGGCATCTGTAGCCAGAAACTATTTCACAGACAAATTTTGACTAGCTCCCTATTCTACTAATTAAATCTCATTGTTTGGAAAGCAAATTGTTTTATTTAGAGATTTTGGGAAGTATAGCTTCAAGATGTCTAGAAAATAGGAGACATCTTGTGGAGGGGCTATTATAGCAATTGAGGCCCATAAATGTTCTTTTCCCTACTGGCGTTTGATTTACCAAGACAAAGCTGAAGAAAGGGCTCCAGAATATGACCTAATCATTCATACTAAAGTGGATATTTACTATTACATTATTGCATTTAATATACTACCTGAAGCTAGTAAATGATTACCCCTTGGACTTGTATATTAATTCAGGGGTGCCTTTTATTATAGATGGAACACTAAAGTTTGAATCTTTGAAAACATTTATAGCCATTGTCTCTGTTTTGTTAGGATGCATAATAATCACATTCAACATGATTTAATCCTATATTTAGGCTTTTATACAGCATCTCAAATGCTCATTATTCAGAACTGAACTAGCTGTTACTAGTGAAGCAAAGCTAGTTCATTCAAAATTTCAAAATTCAGTATTTCACTCTGTTCTTTAAAAGAATAGAAAGAGAAACATTGAGGCATGTAATTGCAAACAATGAAACAAAACAGTTATAAAACAGTAATAAAACTTATTTAGCTGCACAGCATTAAAACTATCATAATTAGGCTATATTAATTAGTATACCTAATTTGAAGGCATTTTGGTCCCCATAGTAGTGCTTGATCTACAAGTTCTGCAAAGCACTACTGAAACCATTTATCTACTATTAGACATCATAATGCCTATTATCCTTCATCCAGGAGACACTTCTATTGGTAGAACATTGCTACAAAGAACCCCCTATTTTGCATAACTATACTGTTATTGTAAGTCAGACCTACAAATGGTACTGCAAACGGAGCTTCTCTAGGTGGTATTAATATATGGGCCAGGTCTTGGTCTTTTAAGCATTGGTTTTAAGCCATCCAGTGTCATACAGTGCTTTAATGCTTCATATAGCAAGATCCTATTTAGCTGTCCAATTAAATAATCTAATTGCCAAATTATATATCAGCTGTGGTTTTTGGCTACCTAAGGATGGCCCTACTCAGAGTACATCACACTAAAAATATTTGGATGACCTTGGAGCATTTTAAATATTCTAAATTATAAATACCCATGGCAGAAATGATGGGCATTGCAGTAAGTAATTGTTTTGGGGGTGAACAGGAACTCTCCTCCTCCAGTGCTTTCTTGTATAACTATTCCTGGCAGTGAGAGCTGAATCATGGCTTCAAATATATAAATAGATATATATTTATAGGTATATAAATAGTCAAGAACATCATGATAGATAGGTCATGGAAGATTATTTTAATATATAATTACTGCAGCAAGTTGATTGTATACATCAAGATGAAATGATTCAATATTTCTCACTATGTAGAAATAGTTGGTGAAACTGACAGATTTTGCTGAAATTGGTAAATTAACTTAATTAATTAGAGAAAAGACATTATCTATATTTACTGGTGAGTGGAAGTCTCTTATGGACTTTTTGCATAAAATGAAAAAAAAATGAAACTGTGATTTTATTTTTTTGATAATTAAACAGGATAGATTACAGAAAGAAAAGCATTATGATATAAATTTCTACTTATAGTTGCTGTGAAAACTACAGGTAATCTTTGACTTATGACAGTAACAGAGCCTACCCTTTTCAGTCGTAAAGTGGGAAGACATTAGTTGAAACACTTTAAGTCAGGCCTGTCAAATTGGGCCAGATGCATCTTGTGCAGGCCCCGCCCACCCTGGCTCCGCAAAGACAAAAAAGTCATGATGTGTCATGATACCTCATGTTTGACACCCGTGCTTTAAGTGAAAGAGCCCTCATCCTGGATTGCTTCAATGCATACATTGAACAAATGTAGGAATGAATGCAGCGGTTGTTAAATGCACATGGGATGCCTCAGGGATGCCTGCTTTGGGCCTCCCAGGACTTCTCCCACCCCCTGAGATGCCCCTGTGCTGTTCTTTCTTTCTTTGGAGCCCCACAGCCATCTCCACCCCTCACAATTATCTTCTGGAGATTTGCAGAACTCAGTATTGTGGAGCAGCCATTTTCAAACTGACCTTGGCAAAGCAGCATTTTATTTATTTATTTATTTATTTTATTTTATTGGTCTTATATGCTGCCCTATCTCTCTAGGGACCCAGGGCGGCTCACATAAAAACACCCAATACAAAAGTTAAGAAAGAATTAAAAAATTATTAAACCTAATTCGACCAAATAAAGTATATAAAACCCAATCACATACGTTTAAAATTAAACTACCCCCCCCTCAGTCTACGCTGGTTTGCTCGAATAACCAAGTCTTTAGGCTGTGGCGGAAGGAACAGAGGTTGGGGGCCAATCATAGCTCCAGGGGAAGCTGGTTCCACAAAGTGGGCGCCCCCACAGAGAAGGCCCTCCACCTAGGGACCACCAGCTGACATTGTTTGGCCGACGGTACCCCAAGGTGGCCCTATATGTGAGCGCGCACCGGGCGATGGGTATTCGATGCTGGCAGGAGACGTTCCCACAAGTACCCCACCCCTAAGCCATGTAGGGCTTTATAGGTAAGTACTAGCACCTTGAATCTCATGCGGAGGGCAACTGGCAACCAATGCAACTCACGCAGGAGGGGTGTAACATGGAAGTATTGGGATTTTCCCCGCCTTCTATTTTTATTTTTTATTTTTTAATTTATTTTGTCAAGCATGCATTTGATAATATATATAAGTATAAACATGATTATTAATACATGAAGTAGATACGAATAAAAGGGAACATTAAGACAGGGATGGTAGGCATGTTGGTGTGCTTATGCATGCCCCTTACAGACCTTTTAGGAATGGATGAGGTCAACAGTAAACAGTCTGAGGTTTAAGTTTTTGGGGTTAGTAGAAGAAACCACAGAGTCAAGTAGAATATTCCAGGTATTGACCACTCTGTTGCTGAAGTCGTATTTCCTGCAATCGAGTTTTGTGCGGTTAACCCTGAGTTTGTATCTACTGTGTGCTCATGTATTTATTGAAGTTGAAGCTGAAGTAGTCATTGATGGGTAGGGTGTTGTAACGGGTAATTTTATGTACTATGCTTAGGTCAGACTGAAGGTGGAATAGTTCTAAGTTATCTAAGCCTAAAATTTCAAGTCTGGAGGCATAGGGTATTCTGTTGTGAGTAGAGGAGTGAAGGACTCTTGTCGTGAAATATTTCTGGACTGCAAATACAGATGAGCTGTATTCAAGAATTGGTCTAGCAAATGTTTTGTATGCTGTAGTTAGTAACACAATATTACCAGAGAAAAAGCTTTGCAGGATTAGGTTAACAACTCTTAATGTCCTTTTTTTCCCCTTCTGCCTTTGTGTATGGCCTCTTTAACTCAAAATAGGATAATGAGCCACAGTTTATGCTTTGCAGTTTCTATATTTCCTCTTTAAAAAGGTTTTAAAAGGAAGAGGGACAAACAAAAGCAGTAAGACAGAGAACAGACAATGAAGGATTATGCAGAGGGAGTTGCTTTGCCTTGTTTGAAATCTGACCTGGAAGGCAAAGCTGTTCTTTAACCTCCCTCTGCATCTCCCTTTTAACACTTAATCCTTCATTGTCTGTTCTCCAACTTACTGGTCTTGTTCCTCCCCTTCCTTTTAAAACTTTTTTTTCACAAGAAAATCTAGAATCTGTAAAACGTTGTCCTGTTTTGAGTTAAAGAGACCATGGAGAAAGGCAGGAGGTGGGAAAAATGCTGCATTGCTGAGGTCAGTTTGCAGATGATTGCTCCTCGTGGCCCAGTAGGAATAGCCTATAATACTGAATTCTGCAGATCTCCAGAAGGTAGAGAAGGCATTGTGAGGGGGTGGAATAGGGGGTCAAAGCATGGGCAGCCTACCAGGACCCAGCAGGACGAGGATGGGGAGGGAAAAAGATAGGTGAACATGCTTAGGTATCTCTGCAAAGTTATGAAGCCACCTGTCATTTGTAAATGCGAATGACCGGATAACTTTTGTAAAATTCTTATCTTTGAATCATGGTTGTAAATGGCTTTTGTGAGGTTTGTTGTGACTTTGAACGGTCACTAAATGATCTGTCGTACCTTGAGGATTACCTGTATTAGACTCCACTTCTTTATATTTTCTTTTTTTCTTTTCTATTTTTTCTGCAATTTTTTTTTCTGTTCTTGTACTTTTTGCTTTCAATTTCTTCCTTTTTTTCTTCCTTACTTTCTATTAGTTGGTTCAATGTTATCCTTTTCATTTAAAAGTTTTAATTATATATCTACAATTTCATGATTGCATGAAAAATCTTTAAGAGAACAAGAAAAAATAAATGGGCTATAAGACCCCATATCTCTCCTAATGAACATCATCTACCAGGAAAACTAAGCTTGACAAATAGTCCATTTAATGTTACAATTTATGCCAAATCTTGTTGTTGCTGTGCTTTACAATTAATTTGATTAATTTGACCCAGAAAAGCAGAAGAAACTACAATTCTGCAGATAAGATTTATAATCCAAAATATTTAGATTCTATTAAAATATACTAGCAGACAATACATTTATACCTTGAATTTCCAAATCACATTTATGTTGTAACCACTGTCATAATATACTGTATCATTGTGAACTTTGGCTTAACATCAGGAACAAAGCTTATTTTCTGCCATTAATTACTTAGTCATCCCTGTGATTAATGGGTTATCTTAATCACTGAGACTAAATGTCTTGTGCCTTGTCTTTTTCAATTAATTTTTTTATTGTCTTTGTTAAATCTTTGGGGCCAATTTTTAACTGGCACATTTTTGAAATCATACAACTTCCTTCTAATTTAATATTGGATTTCCTTGTTGCATAATAAATTACAATACTTAAGCATGTTATATCTGCCTTGATGCTCTGAATGTTATATATCCTGTATTCAAGTGCTTTAGAACAGATAGAAACCTCTTACTTTAGATATTACAGTCTAGTGACTTTAAATGTTGGTAGAACACTCACAGGTAACACACACACACACACACACACACACACACAAATATAAATATTTTCAGTAGAATTTTGTAATGGAATTTATAAAAATTCCATTGCCTAATCATCTAGAAGTAGACACAACTATATCATCTTGATATATAGTATTTGTTCCCCTTGATTTGTTGCTCATGTGTGCGTGCATATACTACTTACACACATATACACACAAACATGCAAAAACACAAACACACCTCTTGTTATGATAGAAATTCACAGTTTAACCATTCATGTTCCAATCCTGTATTGCCAGGATGTAGAAAATTCCATGTTATTGTATCCTCCAAATAATAATTGCTAATGGCTGATGAATGAATCCAACTGTCACCATTAATATATTTCAAATTATGACTAGCTTTGCAATATTGTAACATTATTAAGATTTCTAACCCTATTTTACGAATTTGTTCTCTAAAAATAATAGATTTATCTACAAGATAGTTTACATTAAGGACACAAGAATTTTGTTATCAAAGATTTAAAAAATACATAAATCCAACTTGTTTTCAAAATTTATTTTATACTGTTTATTGAAATTAGGTTATTACCATGGAATAAATATACTGCCGTCTTCTAAGACAAAATATACAATTTTCAAAAATTCAGCTTCAAGAATGGGTTTCTGAGTTGGAAAGATATCCAGGCAAATTTGAAAAGTGTGTGCATGCGTGCACACACACAGACAAAATTGTAAGTAGAATTGTAAATTCTCTGCAGTAAAAGAATAATTGTAAGCATTTGCTTCTGTAACCTAGATACTTTAGTCATAAATAGAATAATACTATTTATAACAAGCTCAAAGTACTATTACTATATTCTAATAATGATCACTGAATTTTAGTTTTTAACTTCAAGAAATACCTTTTGAAAACTAAAAGCCAATCTCACTTAGCTACAGTCTATTCTTAATGGATTAGAGAACGTTGCTTGTAGTGACTGTAATAAGAGGTCCATATTGAAAGCTACCATCTGAATATTGGCTACAAACACTGACAGTAATATCACTGCAGTCAAATATAAGGCAATATACCTGTCTTTTATACATTCATCCTTCTATATATTTTTAATATGTTAGTATTTTATACTGCCTTTTACCACAGTCACTATGGTGGGACAAAACCAATATAGATAATTATAGAGTAAACCATAAAAGCCAAACTATTGTGAACAACAACAAACTGTGGGATTAAAAACACAGATTAAAAATAGAAGATATTCTTTTCTCTCTATTTGAATATAAAGAAAAGAGAAATGAAGAAAGATTACATATTTGTAGTTAGACTGGTTTTTCTTTTTAAAAGATGGAATATGTAAATGGATTTAAATTTAATTTTAGTGCAGTGTACCTTCCATGTTCAAGATATTGAATATGGATCAATACTGAAGTGATCTGGGGCAAAATTTTAAAACAATCCAATTCTTTTTGCTACAGTTCTCAGTTTGAACACATATCTATAAAAGGCCTGACTGCTAAGTAGGAGTTTGGCATAGCTGTCCTTTCATTTCTTACTTGGTTTTCACAATGAAGAGCTGGCTTAAAACAATGGCTATTTCTCCTGAAATCTTTGGGTTTTTCTGGCATTCTTTGGCTTCAACCCCTTCCTAATTGTCCACAAAATCCACACCCTGTGAATACTGGAGTCTAAAATCGCAATGAATTTTCTTGTCATTTTTCTTTCTGATATGCTCATTTTAGGCAAGTCCTTGCCAACTCAGCATCCTTCAGATATGTTGAAAATACATTCTGAATTTGCACTCTTAGTCATCTGGAAGGCAAGTCTGTTCTGGGTAGATCTATTTCCAACCAACTGTTCAAGTTTTCATCTTTTAAAAAAACCTTCTTTCCCACATCTATGTCATCTTTTGAATCATCTTTTCCCTGTGTTTTTTTTAAATCTTGCTTTAATTGTCAATTACATTTCCTTGTTTTAAAATTCATAGAGCACTCCAGAAGGAATAAGCTCCTCCATCTACTAGCAGAATACTGATTCTGTTCCCATAAGCATGTCATTGGAGGGGAAAATCAGGCAGCTTATTCTGTGGCTGTTAAAATCAGGCAACAAAACAGTAGGTGTAAAATCTTAATTACAGAGATTCCTAACGAAGCATGGTAGCTATGAATGCATTAAAGCCCAACTGGCTAATGGCCAGCCGTAGGTTGGAGCAAGGCAAGCTCCAAGTGGTAACAGCAGCATTATAGCATCATGACATCTCCTTTTCTGTGATATCAGACATGCCCACAAGCAGGCAGACTCAAAAAACCACTTTCCAATGTTTGTTGTTGTATGCTTTCTTTCCCTCACAGTAGCTGACAGAATTATGTTGGCCCCCAACTTTTCCACCTTGGCATCCTGACCAGACATTGTGTGTGTGTGTGTGTGTGTGTGTGTGTGTGTGTGTATGAATGGCAGGCACATGCGTGTGTGCACAGCTCCTTTAATGTGTGGCTTGTGTACACATCCTCCACTCACATGAATGAGAATGATGACACTTGTGTTCACACGTGAATCTCCACTTGCATGAGCAGTGGATGCCTCAGGAGAGGGCACTTGGGCTCCTGCACAAACCTCCACTCATGCAAATGGAGAGTGTCATGTACAAAACAGCATTCACAAGCACCCTCCACTCAAGTGCCCTCTGCTCATGTGAGGGGAACATTGCACGGATGCGCTTCCTGCTGCTCGTGCAAGTGGAGCTTTGCATGCACTCACTTTCCCATTGCACATGTGGCCCAGTTTCAAGCAGGCTGTGGCCCAGTAGTGGACTACATCCGAGGGGTTGGAAACCCCTGATGTATAGAACATTTTTTTCCAATTTTCTCTTAAATTGAAGCTTGGAGTATATATTATTGATTTTTTTAACCTTGCTTTTTCCTTGATGCACTGTAAATACTTCTATCAAATTTTTCATCCACTTGATCATACAGTTTTTAATTTGTTCTGCGCAGATATATTGCAATAATAGTTTATAAATACATCAATAACACATTTTCTTGATTTTGTATAAGCATTTCAAATTATTTTTTTAAAGTATATTTAGTTTTATCATAAAAGATAAAATACAAAACAGAAAAACAAACAAACAAGCAAACAAAACAAAAAAAATGTCCAGCACTAACAACAACAACATAACCGATGTACAAAAAAGGGAAAAGTGTGTTATTTATGTATATGTACACAACGTAGTTGGGTTGACAATATATAAACCACAAATATATATGTCTGTAGCTTTAAGGAAAAATACTGTAATGTATTATACTATGTTCTGGTTGGTTGATTATGCTGCAAGTTGCCATAAGAGGGAGCTATAGATCATGGTTTAACTCTCTTTCTCACTGATGATGTCTCTTGAAACTGATACTGACTGACTACAGACCAATACTGATTAACTCTGTTTACTTTGATATTCTGTTGATATCGAAGGTTATCTGTTGTATTATGGTTTGATATTTGTCTGCTGTAACAGATGGGAAACTGGTAAGAGGACTTTATAACTGGATACTTCTGGACTGTTAAAAATGTGTATGACATGGACTGTTTCTTGGACTGTGCTATTTCTTCAAGTAAACATTAACACAACTTGATTTAACTCTGTGTGGCTGTACATTTATTCATGACTGTTCTCATATACGTTTCCATGTGCACATCCTTGTTATACAAGGGTTACTCCACACATATCCTAACAATCCAACATCTGTTATTGTATTTGACATGTAGAAAGTTCACAAATGGTTTCCAGTCTCTTATAAAGCTGTCTAGTCCATTGTCTCTGATCAAAGCAGTTAATTTTGCCACCTCTCTAATTCAATCAGTTTTAAAATCCATTCTTCAACAGTCATCATCCCTTTTCCTTTCCAGTACTTGGCAAGTACTATCCTTGCAGCTGTCACCATGTGAAGGAATAGCACCCCAAATTGTTTTTCTATTGGTTTGTCCCTAATGCCTAAAAGAAAAAGTTTCATTAATACTTGTATCTTAAATATTTTCTGCATTATTATTGTTATGTTTGTTCAGTATGTTTTCACATATTTGCAAGACCACCACATATGATAAAATGAACCTGGATTTTGATTACACCTACATCTACATCTGCCTGGACTCAAATATCAACAATGTATCATTTTATAATTTTTTTCTTTCAAATTATAATTTAATGTAAATTTTAGTCCATTAGTCCTTACATTCTTCCATGTATCTAGTGTTACTTTATACTCTATTTTTTTGCCCATTTTACCATACAATCTTTAAAACATTCATCTTCCAGATTCATCTTGAATAGCATTTTATATACTTTAGTAATCAAGTGCTCATCTCCAGAACATAAATTAATGTCCAGTTCAGATCTTGCATGTCAAATTCTAAAAGATTTAAAGATATGTCCTTCCTTTTGGAGATTGCTTTTTATTTTGCCAGTTATTTGCAGATACTATGGTAAATTCCTCCTTCATTGGGCATCAATCCTGTCCCGATACCTTGATTCATAGGAACTCATAGGTATATTCATGAAAAATTCATAGGTATTTTTCAGAGAAAGAGATAAAGATCCTGTATTCCATAAGGATAACTTTAGATATTGTTACTGTGATTATATTGAGCCAATATTAACTTTACAGGTATTAAAATGGTTTTGTGACTAACTTGATTAAGTGCATTGTGCCAACAAGGCCTATTAATAAAATAAAATTTTCTACTTCTTCACTGATTTATTTTATATCATTATCTCTATATATGTATCTCTAACTTCTCTATCTTAATTATTTCAGATGTAAATCAAACTTAATTAAGGAAAGCTAATTATAATTTTCTAAAGATATGGTTGTGAAAAATAATTGTTTAAAGATTGTTCTTGTCATCTTGGAGTTATACAAGGACAGTATTCCTTCAGCATCTCATTCAGTCTTTTTGATTGTTGCAAAAGTAGTGTTACGGTCATCAAAATATCCCCAAACACTAAAAAGTTATAAAGCTATAGTAATTGATTTGATTTTTCTTGGAAGAGGAATACTGAAATATTTATAAATTATAATATTCTTTCTCCAAGAGCCAAGTCCAAAGCCCCTGCCCTATCTCCAAACTCTAGTAAGAAAGTGCATACTTTAAAAGGTTCAGATTTAGTTGTTTGCATATTAATTTTGAAAAATGCAAACTGTGATGATCCAGGGCATGGCATAAAAGTAACACAGCCAGAGAACAATCTAACTCCCCCTTATTGCTCCAACTTTGCCCCCAAATAATAATAATAATAATAATAATAATAATAATAATAATATTATTATTATTATTATTATTATTATTATTATTATTATTATTGGACTTCTGTGCCGCCCTATCTCCCGAAGGACTCAGGTCGGCTTACATTAAAAGAAGGGTACAAAAATTAAAACAGAATTAAATTGAATAAGAAATCTCATTAAGGTAAAAAACAAAACTAACAACTAAAAATTCCCATCCCTCCATCAGTCCGGGTAGGCGAGCTGGAAAAGCCATGTCTTTAGGTCACGGCGGAAAGATCGAAGGTCAGGGGCCACCCGTAGCTCCAGGGGAAGTTGATTCCATAGGGTGGGTGCTCCCACAGAGAAGGCCCTGCCCCTAGGCGTCACCAGCCAACATTGCCTGGCTGACGGCACCCCAAGGATGCCCTGCCTATGGGAACGCATGGGACATTGGGAAGCCGTTACTGGCCGCAGGGCTCCCTGCAAATACCCTGATCCTAAGCCATGAAGGGCTTTATAGGTCAATACCAGCACCTTGAATCTCACTTGGAGGGCAACCGGTAACCAGTGCAAATGTCCCCATGTTTACTACAAGTCCAGGAACAAAGCTCTCACACACACCTTCAGCAGCCTCTGGCTGTGAGTAGTCCAGTAAGCCAGGTTAGCCAAACAGTAACCAGGGCTAGCAGTCCAATAAGCCAGGTTTACCAGGCAAGCCCCACAAGACAGAGCACAGTAATCTCCAGATATTGGCAAATGCACACAAGGCTCCACAGATTCAATGCTTGTTCCTGACAAATGCCCCTCCCACCGGCACACCCTTACATCTCAGTCCCCAGGTGTGCCTTGTGAAGGCGGGTGGGGCACTCTAGCCAGCTCAGTCTGCATTGGTCTCACCCAGAGGTAGTATTCAGCAGATTCTGACTAGTTCTGGAGAACCAGTAGCAGAAATTTTCAGTAGTTCAGAGAACCGGCAAATACCACCTCTGGCTGGCCCCACCCCCATCTATTCCCTGCCTCCCAAGTCCCAGCTCATCAGCTGGGTCTTCTTTTGTTGCCCTGCACAGGAGAACGGAGCTGGAAAACAGGTTAGTGGGGTGGGGAGGGAATGAGGATTTTGCAGTATCCTTCCCCTGCCAAACCACCCCACAGAACTGGTCATAAAAATGTTTGAATCCCACCACTGGTCTTGCCTCCTCTCTTCTCTTCATGCTCTAGGATCAGGAGGAGGTGGCCCTTGCTCTTCACCTGAGCTCTGTCTCTCCTGCTCCTCCCTGTCTGCAAGCCTTTCTAATCCTGAAAATCCTTGCCTGGACTGACTCTGCCCTTCCCCAGTTTCCTCCAAGGCCAATGGAGCCACCCCTCGATCTCTGCTGGCTCTCGTCCAGCTCATTTCCCCTCCGTGGATTCAGAATCCAATAGGGGCATGACACAAACAGCCCCATTCTTTAAATGGGTCAGTGAGGAATTAATATTTGTGGGAATCTACCCCAAAACTCGCTTTTATCTGCCCTAAACAAACCTAGTCATTCACAGAATTAAACTAAATCTACCCAGTCAGTTTTGCCATCGGAAATCAAAAACTGATTCATCAACTCATTTTACATAATTAATCCTCTCAGAAAAAGTGTTGGAAAGAAAAAATATTGATTAAAAAGAAAGCCTCTCTATGACAGAATTTTCTTCCAAAACTGGTGACTCAACAGAATGGCTCCTGGCCATCAGTTAATGCTATGGTCACTAAGGAATGCTTACCATTATACATTTGACCAATGAAAAAGGAACTAATGAGCAATACTCATCAAATGAAAAAAAAATCCCTGGAAAAAGTAGGTGGGGGACATTTATTCCCCGAACTGTGGTTTATATATCACTTAGTGAACTGAAGTGATTGATTATGGTTGGTTGTGTTAAGTATTTATTAAGAACAGAGCCAATCCAGGTTTTATCATCAGTGATCTTATAGGTCTTTCGGGTAATTATTTAGTTGTTCTCCTAGGTTTGAAGGAATAGAGTGAATATGGATTTTTATTTTGCTTTATATTGTTGTATTTTGGTTGATTCATTTGGGGATAGTTTTGCTATTTTGCTCCTCTGGTCAGCTGGTTTTTGTTTAAGATGTGGGGTTTCAGTGATACACTTCCCAAACTTGTTAGGAGTTGGGAGGCTTATAAATTGAATAAAATTGCTTTTATTATGGTTTCCAATAAACTGAATAAAGTTAGAAATAAATCAACTCTATTTCCCAAACATATGACATCGTTCAAAACCAATCAATCTGGAACTGATCTTGAAGCTAAAAATACGCCAGGATTTTGCCAAATAAGGAAAACCATAGTTGTTCACTAAAATGTTAGTACAATATAAATCCCAGAAACTTATTTTACAGCAAAAAAAATCTAAATTTACCTTGTCCCGAAGATAAGCTTTGTATCTAAATAAGAATAATTATTCAGAGTTGATTGTGACATGCATCATTATTTGTCAAAAAGTGTGGCTATGAAACAAAATGTCTATCTGATCCATTTTAATTCAAGATGCTAAGAATAACACGCCTTTGATAAACATTGCCACAACCAGCAGGCATTCATAAATATGAAATTGAAGTCTTTTTTTTCTAGTTCAGAAGCAGAACTCACTTATCCACACTTGGCATATATAATTGTGCTGCTATATACCACAGCTGCTTGATTAATAAGCAAAAGCATCACAGCATGATTTGTTAGAGCAGAGCTCTGGCCTTGTGTACAGGATCATTAAAAGCAGTCTGCTTTCATCCATCTGATCTTCTCTCCCTTGATTCTCACCAAGAAACTCAGAGGATTACATGGCAGTGCAGGGCAGTATAATGAGGATACACTCTGGGTTAATAGTGTCTCACATGAATCATGGCAAGCATAAAAGAACTATATTGGAGTGCAAATGCTTGGTGACTCTAAATTGCCAACTGGATTTCAAAACAGTGACAACTAAAAGACCAAAACAGAACAAAAGCAAAAATGCATTAGATATTGGTGATTCATAGCAAAGTTTTAAATGTCTATTTATTTAAAAGCACAGACTCATATCATTAAGAATGAAACTAAATGCCACACAACAGTAAATGAAGTTCAGTACAACAAAATAAAACAATAATGTCACATACTCACAATGCACTCTTTGGCTTATTCGCTACTGTGTTTCCCTCCAAAATAAGATATGGTCTTATTTTCTTTTGGGCTCCAAAATATGCACTCAGGCTTATTTTCAGGGGATGTCTTTTTTGAGTGGTGGCCACAAAGCGAGGAAGTGGGGGGATTGAGGATGAAGCAAGGCAAGGAGTATGGAGTTGCCCATGAAATATTAATTTATATGGTGCAATTTTCAAAAACAAAAAGACTAAAATTCACCCACTTTTCCCCTGATACTCATTCTAAATGCAAAGGTAATTTCAGCACCATTTTAAATTACAAATTAGGGATTTCTTTTACTTTTTAAAAAGATCCACCCCTAATAAAAACTGAGATAGAACATGTTTTCAGTTTAGTCTAATATTGTTATTGTAAGAAGTTAGCACCCACCCCTCTCCTAGAAAAATGAAATATTAAAAAGGCAGAATATTTCCCTAAAAAGAGAAGTAGAAACTCAGAAGCAGAAACTCACCTCAGAAGGAGAAGCTCACCCCCACCTTTGTTAATGGGTGGACCATTAAGGCCTGGGCCAGAGTATTCTACATAACAAAGCGCTCTACCCATCTCACCACATGGCCTGGGAAGATTGCATCAGCCAGCACTCAGGTAAAGCCATGTGGTCCAGACAAAGCCTACAAAGTTAGCTAAGACCCGTGCCCCTGGGAGTCTGACAGCCAATGGGATATATTTCTTACACAGGAACAGGAAACACTAAGGTGGGGCCCAACAGAGGATATAAAACTAAGGGTCTCTCAGCATCTTGCCCCTTCTTTTCCTTCACCCAACATCTTGAAGCATGTGATTGTCCCTTTCACTTTGGAGCTCTAAGCCATGTGGTCCTGTCCACCATTAAACCATCTTTCCAAACAGCCTCCATGTTTCCAGGGTCTTTTTCCCCACTTGGAACTGAACCCAGAAGAATATTTCTTCCAACACTATGTATCAGTGACTAAATTATACTTAGCTAGCTTTTCAAAGGAACAAATTGCTTGACAGGACATTTTGTCTGCTGACATTTTCCTGCAACAGTGCCAAAAGATTGTGTGCCAAAAACCCTGTCAACAGCAATATTTTGAACAAACTTTAAACATATGGAGGACTTTCAGGTCTTTCTTGGCTATTTACTGATATCAAGGAGCACAGAAACATAGTATTAACATTATTAATGGTTTTCATTATTTGAAATACTAACTGGTTCTCATGGAAAGAGGTAATTGCAGGTACTAATTCTAATTTCACCAGGGAGCACCAGTGAGAAGAAGAAGCATGAAGAAGTAAATAGGAGAAATGTGGCATCACCGCTGGAATTTATGCACATATTATGCCTATGTTCATGAATTCTGCATTAGAAATTATTCTATATCTGGATCACTCTAATTCAACTGAAGCATTTGAATATAATAGAAATAGAAGTGACAACCCTTGTTGATCAATAGAATAGAATAGAATTCTTTATTGGTCAAGTGTGATTGGACACACAAGGAGTTTGTCTTGGTGCAACTGCTCTTAGTGTACATAAAAGAAAAGATTCGTCAACACTTAATGATAATCATAGGATATAATAAGCAATCAAATCATACTAGGAATCAGTCAATATAAATCATAAGGATACAAGTGACAAAGTTACAGTCATACAGTCACAAGTGGGAGGGGATGGGTGATAAGGAGTGATGAGAAGATTAATAGAATTGTAGTGCAGATTTTGTAAATAGTTGAACAGTGTTGAGAGAATTATTTGTTTAGCAGAGTGATGGCTTTTGGGCGAAAAACTGTTCTTATGTCTAGTTGTTCTGGTGTGCAAAACAAGTCTATTTAAAAGAATTGAAAATAATGTAAATGATGATGAGGTAACCAATGATACTTTACCAATAAACTGTATTTTAACATGACTGAGAAATCATCTTGTTAAGAGAATCATATTATTTTTTAAGTTTGCAGCTTAAAAATGACTTCCTGTATATATGCTAAAGTGAGCTATTGTACTGGATGAAATATAGAATAATGTATAGTCAATACCAATAGAGAGAATGTATGTAATTCAATATTAGTAGCCTTATAATTTGCGATGTGTAAAGTCAAAGGAAACATTTATTATCATTCCATTGTTATTGTAGTTATGAATAATTATGTTATAGAAGGTCATTTATTTGTCATCTTATCAGTTTTTTCTTGCTAGAAGCAAAGATATCATTAACATTCTATCCACCCCTACCCTATCCCTTTTAAAGTTATATTAGTCCTGGGAAGTTCATTAATTGATTGTCTCTAAGGGTTTGCAGTAATAAGCAAGAATTGGAATGTAGATCTCCAGCAATTATATTAAGATAGTTGTCAGTTAACTGCCATTACAGTAGCACAGGCATCTGTTATTTGACATTTATTAAACTGCAACTCTTGGCAGTCCACACTAGTGTGCTCAATAGTGAAGGATGTTATAAGGCACAGCCTCAGACCATAACCTGTAGTTCTTCTATCCTCGTTGCATTTTACATTTATAATTCTATTGGACAATACATCTATTACTATTTATATCCTTGACCATTACTTTTTTTTTTGGTTTTGGTAGATTATAAGCCTCCTGGGCAGAAATCATGTTAAACAAACATGTTAGTCTTGACTCATTTCATTTATTTTAGTCACACTGGTCCAGTATTACATCTGCTATATATTTGTAAAACTGTGTGAGCACCATTTTTAATATTAAAGTATGGTATATCTGCAATTGCATCTAAGCACCTTCTATATAAACTTTAAAACATGATGCCAGATATATATTATAACCATGAAGTAGTATACATTTGGTTCTATTTTCAGGGGAAAATGAGCAAGGGATCAAAACCCAAATAAGCAGATAAACACATTAGAAAAAAACAACAATAATACAACCTGAAAAACTATAACAGTTAATTTAGATATAACTATAAATATTTAAGGAAAAAGCTGTTGATATAATAATATAATTTTTATCTTTAGCTATTTTGTTTTTAGTGCAATATTTCAATGACCTGAATATTGGTGTCAGGGTTGGAAAGTCTATTCCAACGGGATGGATTTTGGTAATCAGGATATTTGTAGAGAAGAAATTACACATATTTCAACATTTAATTTCATGAAATTTGTCAGTTGCTATGTAGACCGAATCAAGAAATCAGCTTCACATGAAGGCTAAAACTAGTTTTATTTTACACTTGTATTTATATTGGGTACAGTACCAGAATCTTGCAAGTCTGATTGTGTTTTTCTCATGTCAATTGGGGATATGTTTGCCTGAGTCACTTTCATATCCTTTCTGCTTGTTTTGGACTTAAACCATGCTTTCCTCTTGGTTGCTTAGGTAACAGATCTGATGTATCTCTCTCAGGGTTGTCTTAATTTCTGCACATTAAAAATTATTTTAAGAATGGCCAATCATCATCAACAATTATCCTCATCTTATAAGAGAGGATTTTCTACTCCCTATTAAGGTAAAGGTATCCCTGTTGATTTGGCTCTGCTAGTTGTTGCTGACTATAGAGAATAATGCTCATCTCTATTTCCAGGCCATTGAGTCAGTGCTGCCCAAAGATGTTTCTATTCCCCATTAAGTGATGTAAAATTTCTTTAGGTTCTAGTGTCTACTCTATATATTGTGAAGAAATAGGTTGCTGTTTTTTCTAGACTCCATTCCACTGCAGTCTCCCTGATATGCTGATATGCTTTCTGAGTTGGACCCCTGCCCTAAGGGGTGGGCCACACCATTATCTCTTGAAATTTTATTAAAATCTAGGAGAAGCTAGAAGGCTACAGACTACAAAAGGAAAAATGTAAATTTCATTTTGTGTTGATAAAAACTCCCAAATCGTCTACATCTTTTTCTTATATAATTGAATAGCAGAATAAGACTCTATTTTCAGTATCTTGCTTTGAATCTGACATCAGGTCAAAATGAAATGATCTAAACGTAAGGCATCCAGAAAGTATCCAGGATATCAATCACTCCGAGACATATTCTCTCCAATTGATTTATTAGCAAGAGATCTGGTACGTCTAAGGCATTTCCCAAAGTGAAAGAATTTTCGCGCGCACGCGCGCTACACAGAATCCACCTTTTTCTCCTCCCACTTCTACACTTCATAAATCATGAGAACCAATTAATTGCAACTGGAATTTCTTAGTACGACACACAGAATAACCTTGAACTTGTCAACTCCTCCACCACCACCCCCTTTCCAAATACTGATCGCCCTGTGCGAGCACACAGGCTGGGACTTCTCAGGGTGCCGTCCGCACGACAATGTCAGCTGTCAGTGCCCCGGGGAAGAGCCTATTCTGTAGCGGCTCCCACCTTATGGAATCAACTACCCTTGGAGCTCCGGTTGGCTCCCGATCTCCCCTCTTTCCACCGCAATCTGAAAACCTGGTTGTTTGTACAGGCCGGGCTGGACTGACCTCCTGGGGGGGCGGATTTTAAATTGGTTTTAATGAGTTTTATTCAGCTTGGCTTGTTAGGTTTAATTTCTTTTTAAATTATTTATTGTTCTGTGTTTTATTTGTGAGCCACCCTGAGTCCTTTCGGAGAGGGGGCGGCATACAAGTCCAAGTAAAATAAAATAAAAAATAAAAATAAAATTATGTTGGCAGCTGAATTTCAAAGCTGACACTAAATAGGACTGCTTCATTTTTGGAATTCTGAATTGTGCCCCTAAACTATAAATGAATAATAAATAGTTTCTCTCTACTTTCCTTCTCGAGACCACTGCTAACATGCCTTGTTCTGAATAATTATAGTGGAAGGATATATATTGCACAATGCACATGTTAAAGGTATACCAGATAATTCTGATAATTTTTATCTTTCCTTTTCTTTCTTTCTCATTGCAACAGAAACTGTGGGAGCTTGTTATGGCTGCTGTTGCAGTTTTTATGTCTGGATAGAAAATCACCTATTGGTAGGTGCATCTATCACTCTTTCAGACTTCTGGCTATGGGCTGCAATTTTTTCTAGACAGGAGAGGGAGAAGACTATATGATATTTCATTCTTTTACTAAGAATACAATTAGAGCTGGTATTTGGGGGTTTTGTCTAAGTACAATTTTCTTCTAAAGTGTTCCCCTTTTTAAAGGCAACTACCTTTCTCCAGAAATCCCTCTGTGAAATGTTCTATTTTATTTCTTCCCAGATGCAAGTTTTGGTGCATAAAGCTACTCCCACGGTGTCTGCTTCAAAAATTATTTGGAGCAAGTGTTTTGGGACTCATACAAGAATGAACTCAGCATCTCTGCTGCTCCTTAAAGCAAGCAAATCTTTTTCCACGGGTTGCTCTGCAAAAGCCTCACAAAAAGTCTGACTGTATAATGATGAAATTATTTGATCATTAAGCAGAAGCTTCTTTTATTTGGCTTAAAATTCATATGCTTTAATGAGTAACATCACAGGAATAATAAAATAATAACAAGTTGCTGTGCTCATACTAGAAAGAAATACTTCTTTCAGATTTGTGTCATCAGAGACTTCCCACACCTATTTCACCTATGAAAAAATGTTTCATTTTAGGCTTAAAATTAATTGCTATCTGTTTTTTAATGACTTTAAAGCTACTGAATGAATACAATAGAACAATTTTCTACTTTAGAAAAAAAAATCTGGCTATGGAGAATTATGGAACAAAAATTCCTTCCATGATGGTGAGTTTTTGGTTTGTCTTTGTGTCTGTCTTTTTAAAAATATGCTTTGCATATAAGCCCATTTACCTGAGAACATCTTCAAGATTAATATTATACAATAGTTATATGCAAATGTATTATGATACATAGTCATTAATACACTCAAGGTTGTTGTTGATAGTTCAACACGATGGAAAATGGAACATGCTAAAAATATTACAGAAAGGATTTTTATTCATTATGCTCACTGCCCACTAAAATCCAAGATGTTGTAATTTATGTTAACTATGAAAAATTTAAAATGCTTTGTTCAAAGCCTACATAAATGCAAATTTTAATGATAAACTTTATACATGGGTTTTTGTGTGGTATTCTCAATTTATTTTTAAATTTGTGATGATTCTGTCTTAATTCTGTTTGAAAATTACATATACTTTTTACAATTTTAAGATATTTTCAAAAACTTGCTCCAAGAGCATAAAAACTAATGTTTCCTTTGAAAATAAAACAAGGTTCTTTTTTTTTTAAAGCTTCTTTTCACTCTGAATTAAAATTGGTAAAAAATAGTTGATAAACATTGACAGACATTGTAATTTATTCATTTTTCTTCTTTTACAGTAAGATTAAATAATGTAAAGGACTGATGCTTCTTGGGCTGTGTGTCACAAGGTTATCTTATGTAAAATATTATATTACAATTATTATGAAGAGTGGTTTTGCGTTGTGAAGTTACTGGCATAAAACCAGGCGACTATGAGCCTTCCTTAGGAATACTTGGGCCCAGGCATTCTGTCTTGGCTCAACACACATCACAGAGTTGTTGAGGTATGTAAGGATAGTATATATGTATATATGCAGGATAATAAAGCTAATAATGATTACAGTATCTGGAGACAGTGGAATCACAAAACCTGCAAATAGAAGTAGAATGATTGTAAAAAGAAAAACAGAAGAAAGCAAAGATAAGTCCAATAGTGATAGCTGCCTTGGTTGCAAATCCTAAACATCTGGAGCATCACTTGAACACCACTGGACAGTGACAAAATTATCATCAATTGCAAAAGGAACCTTTACCTGGAACAGCTCACATCCTGCAAGGATACTTTTCACCCCACCAAACATCTTCTGCCTATCCTTGGAAAAGACTTGATAGGTGGATAAAAATGCCAAATTCAGTCCAAGCATCTGGCTGAATGTGTGACCAGCTACAACAATAAAACCTGATAATGGCTTCCAACGAGAACATTTTAAAAAAAACTGAAAGGGCTGATTTTGGTAGCTTAAGATATTTGAAATAATGAAATCAAGACCAGAAATGAAAAATTATCAAATGTTTCGAAGTGCAGATAGTGCAAAGAAGTAGAAGAAGCAGTAGATCAGATACTGATAAAGTCTTGGCTCATAACACACCAGGTATAACTGTAGTTGAAGTTGAAGAGAAGGAAGTGTAGATATTTGATGTGGCAATACCAGAGGATAGTAGAAGACAGAATTGGAGAAGAGCACAAAGTATCAAGATCTGACAACTGAAACTGAAATTCAATTGAAATTGAAAATTTATGTTATAAACCAGCAGTGTGGCCTCAGTGACACTACTTAGGATTGAAGTTTGAAGTCTTTGGATTTCCACTTCCATTAATCTGTTTTTGTGGGAATTACTTCTAGTCCCTGATCACCCTAGCTATGCTTCTTCAACTTATTCCAGTTTCCTTTATTTTCAGTCTTCAGTTCACATTTCTTTCCTAGAAGTAGTCCATTATTCTGGCCAATTTTGTGTCATCTACAAATTTAACCAACATACAGTTCAGTAATAAAAATATTGGAAAATACAGAGGTCAGTACTGAATGTTATAGCATTTTATTCATATTCTTACAAAGACTTTTTGACTTCAATTTTGAGCTACGTTATACCCAGCTGATTATCATAGCATCGCACTCTCAGTTTAACTATATTTCTAATCAAGAGGTCATTTTACTTTGCAAAATGTTTTCTGAAATCAAAATACATTAAGAAAAGATTTTTCTTGACAAATTCAATTAATACACAAAATCAAGAAACGGTTATATTTCATCTCTTTCTTCTCTAGACAAAGGACTAGGTTAGGTGGCCTTTATTGCATCCTCTTACATACATAGTCCTACAGATAATATCTAGCGGAATCACAAGTCAAACTCAAATGAAGGATTTGTCAATTCAAGCAGCACATTGGCATACAAGTCATATTTTCTTATAGTTATCATAATTTCATTTTGTAATAACTACAAATTACTTAATTTCTGACCTATTTCTCAATCTTGGCTGACATTTATGAGTAATCTCTGTATTTTCCTGTAAAGATCTATAATGATAGGTACTTGTATATAATGTATCTTTTTCAGGAGCACAACAAGTGTGTGAGAAGTAGTTACGAATAAGTTAACCTTTAATTAAATAGAAATGCTTTTAAGATTAAGAATTCTTATTCAAAAGCCTTTGTTTATTCAGATAATTATATTAATTTGTTATGCTTAGAACTATACTCTGTGAGTAAATGGGACTGTAAAAAAAGAAAAACAAAAAAACACCTCACCTGTCCTTCATTGGCCTGGGGGTCAGTCTTTCAAAATAGCTTTGTGAAGTGATACAGCTTCCAAGCTGTGGAGGATAATAGCCATGAATACTTCACTTTGCTGGAAGAAATGTCCATTTCCAAAGAAAGGAAATGACTTTTAGAAGAAAAACACCTGGCCTCTGTGCTCAGACAAGGCAGAACATGCTAATTAATAATAATTAATAAAATTATTAATAATAATAATTAATAAAAGAGGAAAACCTTCTACACACCAATTCCACCCGTGCGTTCTACAATTTTGTAAACAACAAACTAAAAGACTCAAGATCCAACCCACCCCTGAAAGGACCTAATGGTACAGACTGCAATGACGACACCATTAAAGCCAACCTCTTTAACACATTCTTTGGCTCAGTATTTGTAAACAGCAATGGCTCATGCCCAGTATTTCCTAGTCGAACCACAGACAACTACGATGATCTAATACATATCGATTTTACAGAAGACAATGTTGAAAAAGCAATACACAATCTAAAACCATCTCTATCTATTGGACTGGACGCAATATGCGCCTACTTCTTAAAAAAGCTATCCACTGCCATAGCCAAACCTCTAAGCATAATCTCTGAAAAACCTTTTAGGACCAGCTCCTTGCCAAACCTATGTTCACTAGCCACGGTCATCCCCATCTTCAAAAAGGAGACCCCAGTCTAGTTCAAAATTACAGACCAATCTCTTTATGCTGCATCACCTGTAAAGTCATGGAATCAATTATTAACCAATCCCTTATCCTCCACTTAGAGACAAACAACCTACTCTCTAACAAACCATATGGTTTCAGAAAAAAAAAATCCTGTAATCTGCAACTCTTACACTGCAAAAATATATGGACTACACAACTCGATCAGGGCAAAGCAATAGATGCAATCTACATAGAGTTCTGTAAAGCCTTCGATTCAGTGGTACACGACAAACTACTACTAAAACTAAATCTTATGATATCTCTGGACACCTGCATAACTGGATAGAAGCATTCCTGTCAAACAGACAACAAATGGTCAAAATTGGGAGTGTCCTATCAAATTCTGTACCTGTCAACAGTGGTGTCCCTCAAGGCAGCGTTCTAGGACCAACTCTCTTCATACTCTACATAAATGACCTCTGTGATCATATTAAGAGCAACTGTGTTCTCTTCGCTGATGATGTAAAGCTATTCAACACCACCGACAATACTGCTACCCTTCAAGAAGACCTCGACTATGTATCAGAATGGTCAAACAAATGGCAACTTCAAATCTCAACAAATAAATGCTCTGTCTTACATATTGGCAAAAAAATCAGAAAATAAAATACAAACTGAATAGTCAAGACCTTGTTGATGATCCAAACTCCATCAAGGACCTTGGAATACTCATCTCTAATGATCTAATTGCTAGAGCCCACTGTAACTACATAGCCAAAAAGGCATTAAGAGTTGTTAACCTAATCCTGAGTAGCTTTTTCTCTGGTAATATCACACTACTAACTAGAGCATACAAAACATTTGCTAGACCAATACTCGAATACAGCTCATCAGTCTGGAACCCACATTACGTATCTGATATTAACACAGTTGAGAAAGTCCAGAAATACTTCACAAGAAGAGTTCTACACTCCTCTACTCATTGCAGAATACCTTATGCCACCAGACTTGAAATTCTAGACCTAGAAAACCTAGAACTATGCCATCTTCGGTCCAATCTAAGTATAGTATGTAAAACCATACATTGCAATGTCCTTCCAGTCAATGAATACTTCAGCTTCAACCATAACAATACAAGAGCATACAATAGATACAAACTCATGGTTAACTGCACCAAACTTGATTGCAGGAAATACAACTTCAGCAGCAGAGTGGTCAATGTCTGGAATACTCTACCTGACTCTGTGGTTTCTTCCCCAAACCCCAAAAACTTTAACCTTAGACTGTCTACTATTGACCTCACCCCTTTCCTAAGAGGTCTGTAGGGGGCATGCATAAGTGCACTAACGTGCCTACCGTCCCTGTCCTATTGTTTCTTTTATTTTTCTTATATGTATTCACAACTATGTTTATCCTTATACTTATTATCTTGTAAGCAATTGACAAAATAAATAAATAAAATAAATAAATAAATTCTAAAATTGATAGAAATAAGTGTATTGCTTTTTCCCACTCTTTCATCCTACTCTCTTAACTGTAAGCAAAGGGCAAACATTCACAATCTTTGGTGTGATTTTTTTTTAAAAAAAGCTTAATTTCCTCTAATTTATTTCATCTGAGTCATAGATACTAAATTTTGAATTGCTGCATTTTCTTTTGCCACCTCCTCGTCCATTACTCAAACTATAATCTTTGGCAATACAATAACTGGAAGAAGCAGAAAGATAACTGGACAATTTTATAACAATATAGGAACTGATTTAATGTCAAGAGAACATGCACCCTTATTCTTCAAATGTGTTAGTAAATGTAAAAATATTGTGCTGTCCCATTGCCCTTTAGGATAAGAAAAGATTACTGGTTCACAGTATATTCGTGTTAAGACTGACGTCAATGCTGGTTTGAAAGACTTTCAGTTCTATTCTATGATGAACTCATGTGCATGGGAGAATACAGTTTGGTGGTCACTTACATATAGTTTGCCCTGCCGATTTGAAATGTGTGTGTCTGTGTGCTTTTGTCTTTGATTATTTCTTGATTAGGATATAGTTTCCCCCTGATTTTTTAACAGGTACTCTTTCCTATGGCTGCTCATTGCTAGGAAACTCTTTGTTTCTGTTCTTGGATGTAGCTTCTAAATTGTATGTAGATAAAGTTAATTTTTTATGTGTGCCTTGATGACAGATTTGTGAGAATGCCAACTTAGCAGTTTTGTAATATCGTTTGATCAAAAATGTCAACAGTTTTCCATTTGAATTTGTGGTTGAATTATCTATGTATTGAGATATTAATCAATTGGTTACTGTAATCTATAATAATCACTGACATTTTTCATCTGCAAAGTAGGCAATGAGCTGCTGGAGTTAGCCTGCAACAAACTAAAGTGTGCTACCCAAAATATTTATTTATTTATTTATTTTATTTTATTAGTCAATTGCTTACAAGATAATAGGTATAAGTATAAACATAGTTATAAATATATGGATACATATAAGAAAATAAAAGAAACAATAGGAGAGGGACGGTAGGCACTTTGGTGTGCTTATGCCCTACAGACCTCTTAGGAAAGGGGTGAGGTCAATAGTAGACAGTCTAAGGTTAAAGTTTTGGGGATTTGGGGAAGAAACCACAGAGTCAGGTAGAGTATTCCAGATATTGACCACTCTGTTGCTGAAGTCGTATTTCCTGCAATCAAGTTTGGTGCAGTTAACCATGAGTTTGTATCTATTGTGTGCTCTTGTATTGTTATGGTTGAAGCTGAAGTATTCATTGACAGGTAGGACATTGCAATGTATGATTTTACATACTATACTTAGATCGGACTGAAGATGGCATAGTTCTAGGTTTTCTAGGTCTAGAACCTCAAGTCTGGTGGCATAAGGTATTCTGCAATGTGTAGAGGAGTGGAGAACTCTTCTTGTGAAATATTTCTGGACTTTCTCAACTGTGTTGATATCAGATACATGATGTGGGTTCCAGACTGGTGAGCTGTATTCAAGTACTGGTCTAGCAAATGTTTTGTATGCTCTAGTTAGTAGTGTGATATTACCAGAGAAAAAGCTACGTAGGATTAGGTTAACAACTCTTAATGCCTTTTTGGCTATGTAGTTACAGTGGGCTCTAGCACTTAGATCATTTGAGATGAGTACTCCAAGGTCCTTGACAGAGTTTGGATCATCAACAAAGTCTTGACTATTCAGCTTGTATTTTATTTTCTGATCTTTTTTGCAAATATGTAAGACAGAGCAAAAAAAAATAGTCAAAAGTGACTTAACAGGGAAACGTGTGTTTGAGAAGTGGAGCACAAAACCTCATGTGGTGGTCGCTTTTTCTAGTGAAGTATGAATTAATGAAGTTGTGTGAAGTAATAGTGAATTAGACAGTGGGAATAAACCCTAGGTGAAAGTGGAATCACAGGGATGGAGACAGAGATTCAAATGAAATCAGCTTTTTATTATGGTCATTGACCAGAATAAAGAGAATTCAACTTTTCATTTAAGCTTTGATCACAAGAAAACTGTCCCAAGCAATATTGGATAATTATTATCCAGTTTCCAGTCTTCCACTTTTAGGTAAGGTGGTTAAGAAAGTGGTAATCCAATTATTGTGAGGAATATTGGAGATTATCAGTCTTCCTTCCAGTCTGATTGCAAGCTTGAGATAGGCATTGAGACTATATTGATTGCTCTTGTTAATAATGAAATAAGGACAATCATCAGCTATATTGACCACTCTCTGAAAATGACAACCAGTGAAAGATGTTATCCCAGTACTTACAGGTTGCTAGTATCTAGATCCACTTCTAGGTGAGATATAGCTATGGAATCAGAAAGCTTCTGATACCAGAGAAATTCCAGCTACAACTTTGGACATGACTTTACAGTTCCATGCATAATTGTTTTGTAACTTGGAGGTTCTCTTGAACTTACAGCTCTTGCTTGATGACAAGTGACAACTGTGGTTAGAAGGCCCTTTCCCATCTTCATTTTGCATGATTTTTCTGGATCAGGAAGCCCTGATCATGCTCATTCTTGTTTTAATAGTGCAGTGCACTTGAAGATCACACAGAGGTTTATAATATAGAATATAGAAGCTTATCTTATGATTTATCTATGTAATACAGAAGCAGCAAGAACTGCACTGATTATCAGTTACCTTATGGATATCTAGAGATGAGAGAGAGAGAGAGAGAGAGGATAGAGAATAAGAGGATCAGGGTAGAGGGAGGGAGGAAGTACGCTCCTGCCTAGCCTTGAATCTGACTTCTGGTTCCATCTTTTCAAACTTTTCAGACTGTGGTACTGTTTATCAAAACCAGATTCCTGCAGACAGGTGGCTTATTCATTCATTCATTCATTCATTCATTCATTCATTCATTCATTCATTCATTGGATTTCTATGCTGCCCCATCTCCCAAAGGACTTGGGGTGATGTACAATCATAAAAACAATACAAATACTATACAATTAAAAATGAATTAAACATGAAACCCAATCAATTTAAAATTAATAAAAACAATTCACTAAAACCCCATCCCCTCCATCAGTCCAGGTCAGCAAGTTGGAACAACCATGTTTTCAAGCCACGACAGAAGGACCGGAGGTCAGGGGCCACCCGAAGCTCCAGGGGCAGCTGATTCCATAGGGTGGGCACTCCCACAGAGAAGGCCCTACCCCTAGGGGTCACCAGCCGACACTGGCTGGCTGACAGCACCCCAAGGAGGCCCTGCCTGTGGGAGCGCACGGGATGTTGGGAGGCCGTTACTGGCAGCAGGGTCTCCCACAAGTACCCTGGTCTTAAGCCATGTAGGGCTTTATAGATCAACACCAGCACCTTGAATCTCACCCGGAGGGCAACCGGTAACCAGTGCAGCTCACGCAGGAGGGGTGTAACATGGGAGTACCGGACACTCCCATCACAACCCGCGCCGCTGCATTCTGGACAAGTTGAAGCCTCCGGGTGGTCCTCAAGGGCAGCCCCATGTAAAGAGCATTGCAGTAGTTCAGACGGGAAGTAACGAGCGCGTGAGTGACCGTGTGTAGGGCATCTCGATCCAGATAGGGGTGCAACTGACGCACCAGGCTTCTTCCACTCTTAGTCACAGAAAATTTGCTATGAATGCATCTGAGAATATCCTAAAACAGAATACTGACGAGGGGGGAAAAAGTTGAAAACACTTAGCCCTTCACTTTCACTCAGTGCTGCTCTTTAGGGATAGCCATAACAAATTTTCTAAGTGACTAAAGGTCAAAGGAACCCATCTGTCTCCAAGGAATTAAGAAGAAAAATAAACTCTCATCCAAGGCAGAGGGAGAGGGTTGCAGAACCCTAGAAAAACCCAGTCTGTAGGATTCTACAGGTAGTCCTCCACTTGTGACCACAACTGAACCCAACATTCATGTTGCTAAGTGAAACAGTTGTGTGTTTGCCTCATTTTATGACCTGTCTTGCCACAGTTGTTAAGTGAATCACTGCAGTTGTTAAGTTGGTAACATGGTTGTTAAGTGAATCTGGCTTCCCCATGACTTTGGTCATCAGAAGGTCATAATAGGTAATCACAAGACCCTGAGAAACAGCAACTATCAAAAATTGCCAAGTGTCTGATTTTTTATTACATGACCAATGGAGATGCTGCAATGGTCACAAAGTATGAAAAATAGCAATAGCACTTACTTACCATATTTTTTAGAGTATAAGATGCGCTTCCCCCCCACCAAAAATAGGTGGAAATGTCTGTGTCTTATACAGTTAATATTGTGGTGGGTAGGGGGGTTGGTGCGGCACTGATCAGCTGTTCTAGAATGGGCAAATGGGCTGCAGTGGTGGCAGCAAACAGCTGCGGCGGTGAATGGGCTGCGGCAAATGGGTTGTGGCGGCAGTGGTGAACGGGCCATGGCAAACTGGCTGTGGCAAATGGACTGAGGTGAATGGGCTGTGGTGAATGGGTTGTGGTGGCGGTGGCGAACGGGCCATGGCAAACTGGCTGCAGTGAATGGACTGAGGTGAATGGGCCACGGCGAATGGACCATGGCAGTGGCAGCAAATGGGTGGTGATCAATGAGGCACAGCAAACGGGGCGCAGCGGTGGCGAATGGGCCAGATCAATATTGGATGGATGCTGGGAAGCAGAAGCAGATTTTTTGGTTTCTTCTTTTCTTCCCCAAAAGCTAGTGTGTCTTATACTCTGGAGCAGGGGTGGCGAACAAGTTTGACACAAAGAGCCAAAATTTTAAACTGTGAGAGTCAGAGAGCCACACCACGCTCGCTGGCCCGTGCAGTTGTTTCCGAGGGATGGGAGACGGGATGACGCAGCCTGGGCGGGACTACGCCGGAAATCTCTCCTCAGAGATCCCTCCTCAGAAGCAGCATAACAAAATCCAAACTTGGCAAAGAGCCACAGTATACAAAATAATGATAAGAGGCAAAGAGCCGCATTCATTTTGGCCGGAAGCCGCATGCGGCTCGAGAGCCGCGTGTTCGCCACCCCTGCTCTGGAGCGTCTTATACTCCAAAAAATATGGTATATACTTATATATACCACTCCATAGTGCTTTATAGCATTCTCTGAATGGTTTTCAACATCAGCATATTGCTCCCAACAATCTGGGTCCTCATTTTACTGACCTCCAAAGAATGGAAGTTTCATTCAACCTTGAGATGGTCAGAACCAAACTGGCCGTGAGAAGAGTCAGCTTGCAACACTACATTCAAACCACTGCACCATCAGGGCTCCTATATAAATCACAATGTGCCACAATTCCCAGTCTTAAAATATTACTTCAGACTACAGTACACCAAAGTAGTAGAATTCTTAGGATCTTAGGATTTTCAGGCTTGAACTGCAAGCAGAGTTAGCCTGCAATATTACATTCTAACCACTGCATCACCACAGCTCTTAAAAATGGTTATGCAACCCTTTTTTCAGTGCCACTGTACCTTTGAATGGTCACTAAATGAATTGTTGTAAGTCAAGGACTACCTGTATTTTCTCAGTGGTTTCTGTTTACCTAATAAATTCAGGAAGGGTGGGATCTCTCCAGATTTCTTTTCTCAAAAAATATAATCTTTAGGATGAGCCAGCTGACTCTTGTCCCTTACTTTTTGGGGAAAGTAGTTTAAATTAACTTGGTTCCCAGCCAAACCCCACCCCCTTTTTTGGGGGGGAAGCAAGCCATTAAAACTTGAGAATGTTAAAATATTGGCTTAAAATTCACAATTGGCTTCAGGAAATTACTAATGAACAATTAGATCTAGAACCAGAACTCTTCCTATTGGGAATTCTTAAAAATATATATATAAAGCACAAAATATTTACTAATACATATATTAACTGCTGCCAGATTGCTTTTGCTCAATGCTGGAAACAGCCACATATACCTGTAGATGAAATGGTCATATAAAAAATTATGAGCTGTGCCGAAATGGACAAACTATCGTTGAGTTTGAAAGACAAAGAAGATTCGATATTTTACAAAGTAGGGGAAAATGGTATAGTTGGATAGATCGGAGACAGGGTAAAGATAGGTAATTAATAAATATAGAATATAGATAGAACAAAAATATATTTTTGTATAAGTTAATATCTGTTATTATTGCACATAAGATTCTTACATAATCACCACCACAAGAAGTTGTCTTTGAATGATATACTTTTAATGTTTTTTTTCTTCAATGTTTTTTTTACAAAAAATTTATTCAACAAAAAGGATTAAAAACAAACATACAAAGACAAAACAACAAAAATATATATGTACATATATACATTTTGCAACTTATTTGAGTGTTAGTTATATTCTTTGTCATGTAATATAGCGTGATCTACCTTGTCAGAATAGCTCCTTCGTTCTTTCAATATATTAATTTCTCTATATCTTTACTATCAATTACATATCTATCTCTTCTGTATCTCCTCTGAATGTCATGTATTATTTTTCCTTTATCCATTTATACCATATATCCCATACTTCATAATATTCACTGTCTTGTTTGTTTTTTATTTTCTTGGTTAAACTGTCCATTTCGGCACATTCATGAATCTTTTTAATTACAATATCATCTGAAGGGGGTAACGGCGATTTTTTCTCAATGTTTTTATGTCTTATGTTGTTTGTCTATATGTTTTTTGTTTTTTCTCTTTTTCTTATTATGTTTTATGTTTTTAAGCTAATAAAATTTAATAAAGTTTATTTTAAAAAAAACTTTGAAAATGTTTTTGCAGAGCCTTGGAATACATTGGTAATAAGGATGTAGCTGTTCCTGAGGACACTTGCTTAATTTTGTTGATAATGCTAGTGTATATGTTTATTGAGAATTGGTGTTGTCATTATTGTAAGACACTGTGACTCTTATTGGATCGAGTGGCATATAAGCCATAGCAAAGAAATAAATATTTCTGTGTAACTTCTAGTCTTCTCAGCATCAATAGTGCCTTAAACAGTTGTACAGATGGTAGCCTCAAGAAAAAGAGTTTCAGTAAGCCATGGTTCCATCTCCATCCTATGTTATTCCACTCTGACTTTCTTCCCTGCAGCTGCTGATGGATAAGAAGCCTTCATCCTACAGCAGATTGATTGATTCAGGCTAGTGATGAGAATAACAACAACATTCATTTAATGTCTCTTACTTTATCCTTTATTTAGAATAAGAATGACATGAGAGCTTTAGGAGTAGTGACAACAGATGTAGAAGATTTTATATCACCAGAATAGAAGATCTCTCCAGCTGGATTTATTGGCAATAGATTTAGGCAATGGCTTTTGTGGGGAAAGGAGGGAAAGAAACAGCATGTTCACAAGCATCATCATGCAAATGCTGTTATTGTGCATTTTGCAACCCATTGCCTGAAGAAACTTAAAAAAATTATAATGTTTGCATCACAACCTCCACAGCGTTGTTCCAGACAGTGGAATTCAGAATTCATTATATACATAAGTACATTATATACATAATTAATCTAATTGAAAGACATGTATGGTCCTAATTATTTTCTTTTTTTTTCAATTCCAGGATCTCTTTCCAATTAAACATCCAAATTTCAGTGGTACAATTGTCAAAAATTGGTAGCATAATTTGTGAAATTTTAAGAAAAGTGACATAAATGTGTTATGAGACCTATACTCGGCTCAGTTTAGTTAAAATATGAAACTGAGTCTTTTCCCCAATATGTTAAATGTAGTCTTTATTTATCAGAATTATGTTATTTGACATTAGCATATGCATTCTTTATTTAGGATTACATCCATGTATCTTCATCTAGTACTTATATGCTTGCTGTCAAAAGGAATTCCAAAAAAATCTGCAAAGTTATTCACTGGATTAAATCTTTCCATTTGGATATTGATACCAATCTTACATTGATCTTCCCTATACAATAGTCCATAAATAGAATATAAAATAGCTTCCACTTATTCAGAATCAGAATCAGAATAGAGCTGGAAGGGACGGCTTCTAGTCCAGCCCCCTGCTCAAGCAGAAGACCTGGCCTATACCAGTTCAGACAAGTGACTGTCCAATCTCTTCTTAAAAACCCCCAGTGATGAAGCACCCACATCTGAAGGCCAACTGTTCCACTGGTTAATTATCCTCAATGTTAGGAAGGTTCTCCTCAATTCCAGGTTGCTTCTCTCTTTGATTAGTTTCCATCCATAGTTTCTTGTCCTGTCCTTGACTGGCTTCTTTTATCTGTGCCATTATATTGGCGTTACAGATATAAAGATGTTCAGTTTTGCTTGTAAAGTATAATGATCACTTAAATGGAAAAGCTATTTACTGGGACTATTGCTGTTGATTAAGCATGTGTATGTTTTTGTTTGTTTAGGAAAAGTATTGAACTTCTCGTGTATTCCACTTTTATTGCCGCTTTTATTGTCAGCAGCGGGTTCACGTAAGCACTGAATGGTTTATGTAATCTTGTCAAATGTCTGCAAAGAATATTTCAATAGCTTTCTGAAATGTTGGTAAAATGTGTTTCTCCTTTTAACAACTATTCTTCCATAATGTGCTCCTGAGAACCAAGTAGCCAGTATAATAACAATATGATTTGGTTGTTTAGAGCAAGATAAATATCAAAGTGTTGTTTTTTAATGGAGGAATCCCATAGAGAATTCAACAGCTAACAGCACTCTAACACCATTATTTATCTACTTTTTATTAACTTAAAAATTAAGAAAAACCTTTTTCTCAATATAGCCCCATTGAAAATTTGCTGAAAATTGAATATGAACAAAATATTCCCTGGCTGATCATTACACAAAAATCACTGTAAACATCACATAAAAAGTACCTTGTAGTTTTTACAATGTTAGTAAAATGTAGTTAATTTTCCTATAGCAAACATGGTAAGTTGCAATGAAATGTTTGTAGTAAGGTATAAACCTATTTTTCCAGAGGTTTGAATGCAAAGATAGATTTGTTTCCAGATATGAATTTAAGCTATGATGATACTGATATACACAAGCAAATTTTGTGCCCAAATTAATATTTGTTTTCCTTAAAATCCATTTCCACCCTCAACTTTGTCATTGTTTATTCCTTAAAAGATACTATTTCTATTTCCACCCACTTTTGTTATTTTAAAATTTTTGAATGGATTTGCTAACCTTCATCATTTATCTAGGGATTTAGTGTAGGGTTGTGTTCTAGTTTGCCTCTGACTGAATCTAAGTAGTTCAGGATTATTTTTTTCCACACTGAGAAGGATGAATTATGAACTACTATTTTTACCTCACATTCAAAGCTCTAACTCCAAAGTCTGTTGTTTCAGGAAATGTGGTAGTAAATGCCCCTCCCAAAAATGGAAGAAAGTTTAAAGCTTCTTGCATTTACTTATCTATTCACATGAGCTCATTAGAAAATTCTTTTAAAATAAAATTATTCTTAGTGAATCTCCTTTTGGGAATGAGATTGAAATCCTGGCAATCAATTTTATTATTTTAAAGGAATGCCATTATTACAAAATTACCTTTCCTTTGCGTAACAATCCTTAATCCATCTGGCCATAATATATGAACTTGACAAAGTCCACTCATGTCAGAGATGCTTATCATTATTTGCCCCTGGCAAGAAAGCAGTCCTCGACTGTGTTTACCTGAAAATAAGATTGGGTCTTATTTTCTTTCAGGCTTTCAGAAAATAAGCACTCGGGCTTATTTTCAGGGAAGTCTTATTTTTTCTGAGGTGCAGGAGGTGGGGAGCATGGTCACCTCATGGCTGCTGGGCCCCTTAACCACGACCTGCAGATCAGCTGAGCCAGTGAAGGTTGGTGAGGCAGAAAGCCATGCAACCTGTCAGAATCCACTCCTGCCTCCTGCCTCTACCCAGCTGCTGTTGCTGCTTAAGAAAAGGACAAGAAGATTGTGGGAAGCGTGTGCTTACAGTAGAAGCAAACCGTAGCCTGTCCCTTTCAAGCAATCAAATGTCTGTATGTGTGAGAGAGAGAATGAGAGAAGAGAGAGAGAGAGACATAGACAGACAGACAGACAGACAGACAGAGGGGAGTAACAAGAACTGCAGGCAATGCTGTTTGAAAGGGTTTCCTCTCTACCATCTGTCTGTCTGTCTGTCTGTCTGTCTGTCTGTCTGTCTGTCTCTCTCTCTCTCTCTCTCTCTCTCTCTGTCTCACACACACACACATGAACACACATACTTGGGTAAGGGGATTGATCCCCCCCTTCCAGCTTGATGCCCTGAGGCCTGGCCTCTGGGTGGGCAATCCCCACCCAGCCAACGTGAGAAATGGGCTTCCTCGCAGTGCCTCATCTCCCATGTGAAGCCAGCTGGGCTTTACCCCCCCCCGAGCATTATAGGTCAGAGCTGCTGGCACTGCAGATTGAGTTGCTCACAGAATCACAGATTCACTCAGAGACTTATCTTTCTGCCATTAGCTACCTGATTCTGCACTGAATAATAGAAGCTTCGGTTCTAAGGAAGGAAGATCTAAAGATTACCTAGAAAGCAAGAAATCCAATGATTTCCTGCTTTCTAACTAATCTAAATCTCCCAGCACAGCAGAACAGCTGATGGTCGGGGGGGAAAGGAAAAATAGCAACTTAGCAGGCAAGTTTGCCAGGTAAGGAGTGAGTGGGTGGGGAGGGTTCCCGCGGGCCATGTGGGCGGCGCAGCCTTGTATTTCTGTGAAGCCTGGATTAATTGTTTTGGGGGATGCTCTGGGGGTGACATTTCTCTGCAAACCACCAAAATTTTCTCATGGACCACCACTGGGCCGCGTCCCACCAGTTGGCAACCACTATTGTAAATCAATGAATGTTGAGTACAGAGATGCCTTCCCAACATGCAAAGCTTGGCTCTCTATGCTTGGATCTTGGAAGCAGCAGTGCTGACATTGCCTTGTCCTTTCTGCTCTCCTCAGACATCTGTTTTTCTCCTTTGCAGAAATGTACCCCCTTGAACAGCAGCTGTTTGCAATACAGTTAGTCCTCGACTTACAAACATTAGTTTAGTAGAACAGCACTGAAAAAAGTGACTTATGACCATTTTTTACACTTGACCAGAATCCCCAGGATCATGTGATCAAAATTCAGATTTATTTATTTATTATTTATTAATCGGATTTCTAAGCCGCCCCATCTCCCTGAGGACTCGGGGCGGCATACAATCATAAAAAACAGTACAAAATATACAATTAAAAAGGAATTAAATAAGAAACCCAATTTGCCATCTAAAACAATGAAAACAATCATTAAAATTCCCATCCTCCCCTCAGTCCAGGTCAACGAGTTGGAACCATGTTTTTAAGCCCCAATGGAAAGAGCGGAGGTCAGGGGCCACCTGAAGCTCCAGGGGCAGTTGGTTCCATAGGGTGGGTGCTCCCACAGAGAAGGCCTTACCCCTAGGGGTCACCAGCCGACATTGTCTGGCCGATGGAATCCCAAGGAGGCCCTGTCTATGAGAGCGCACAGGACAGTGGGAAACAGTTGCCGGCAGCAGGGTCTCCTGTAAGATGCTTGACAACTGGTTCGTATTCATGCAAATTGCATGTCCCAAGGTCATGTGATCACCTTTTGCGACCTTCTGGCAAGCAAAGTCAATAGGGAGGCCGGATTCACTTTATAACTGTGTTACTAAGTTAACAACTGCAGTGATTCCCTTAGCAACTGTGACAGGAAAGGTCATATAATGGGGCAAAACAGCTGTCTTATTTAGCAACATAAATTTTAGGTTCAATTGTGGTTGTAAGCCGAGGACTACCTGTACCTAGAGAAGAATAAGAGCAGCTGCAGAGAAGGTGCGGGGAAGAAGCAAGACTTGTGTGTAGGTGTGTAATATGGCTGCTCCATAGCCATGCAGAGGCACAGCTTAAAGAAACCTTGTTCACAAGATAACCAACAGAATGACCAGAACCTGGTTTTGTCTTCTTTCTTTTTTTGTTCATTCATGCTTTCATTGCTTATATCTTTGCATTCTATCACTGTGTCATATTTGCTGAGTTGGAAATCAGCACTAGCATGAATTCACTTCTGATAGGACATAAAATCCTATTCTTATTCCCTGAAAGCTATGGAAAGGGTTTTAATTTGGAGTTTTAATAATGACTGAAGATACAATTATTGCCGTAGTTCCCACTTGGAAATTCTTAAAGGCTTTCTGTCCTCTGAGTTCAACTGTGATTTAATTTTCACATGGTTTGCTGATTTTTGAATTTTATCTGGAGGGAAAAGTGCAGGTTTCTGCAATGTGTTGACTCTTTGTTTGGAAGAACATCATAGCAAGTAGCCTCAGTGAAGGCTTGAACATAGAAATGGTCAAGAGGTCTTTGTGTAACTTTTCACAAGATGTATCAATCTGACTCTTCAAATATTTTACACAAGTTCTTATCCAAGAGCGGAAGATCCACAGAAACTACTAACCAGAACATAATCCCAAATAACTGTATTTAGAACTTACATTTACAAACAATTGTGTTAGATATATTCTAGGGCAGATTTAATTAGGCCAGTCTCTTTCATCTCAAAAATTATTTTCTCAGCAGTTTATTGCACATCCTGCATTTTGCAGCTCTGCAAAAAGCAATCTTATATAGTATATGTGTTTAATGTTCCATCATCATAACAGAGTCAATTAAAGTTTACAAAGTACAAATGGTATCATTCATTAACAACTCTTAACTCTTTCTGGCTGTAGTAATTATAAATGTTACTATTCTTTGTCTTGTATTGACTTTAGTCCTTTCCTGGGGTGGCCCTCGCCAAGACGCCACCGATTTTCTGCCCTGCCGCCCTTCCCCTGCTGCTCCCTATGGCTTGACTCTGGCCTTTTCCACCGACCGTCGTGTTTGGTCATTCTGCCTTATTTGTGTTACTTCCTCCACTTATACCATCTGTTCCATCTTCGCCAATTACAAGGTACTTTAATCACTGGAACAGAATCATCTATACCGTACCACAGGCCACAGAAGGGTGGGCTTGGACACCCTAGTGACCTGGGCCCGGATTCCCAGTGCCGACTGTACACCCTTGAACTTGGTTTGTGGCTATCAGATCTTGTTGTGTCCCTTGCCGTGGTGAGAGAACGGCAATGGGGACTCACTTTCTTCCTAGATAGCCATTTAACATCTGTTTACCAACTGTCCAACGGGTGCCCACTGGGGATACCTGCGGTGAGAGTGCGGGACTTGATCCGGAGGAGGGTCTCAAACATTGACCACAAGTCTGCTGTGAGAGGGCAGCCTGGTTCCTGGATCCCCCAATGGGTAGTACCTAGGACTTCACCAAGTTCCTATATTCCGGACTCTATTACTTCCATCTGCAGACCCTTGTGCCGGTTCCTTGACATCTTTGGATCTGTAACATTTGAACTTTTACAGCAGCAGAGCTCCAGGCCTTCAGGAGGCTCCCTCCCTCCAGGACATGGCCTGCTATATTATCACCGGTCTACCTCAAGGATGGGTTATGGAACCCGGAGAGATGGCATGGCGGGGAGTTGGGTTGGAGTCGGGGCTCTAAGAAAGCAAAAAAGAGGGTCACTAGGGCCCCTTTAATTAAATTTTTAAACAAATTTTTAAGCAGGTTAGGGAGGAGGGTGGGAAATGATGCCGGGAGGGTGGACTGCAGCCCGGTTCGTGGTGGTGGGGGTGGGAATTGGGGACCGGTGGGGGCCTGGAGTGCGGGCCGGGGACCGCAATCCCCAGGGTGGTTGGGATCGGCGGGAGACGACGAGGCATAGGGCCAGATCATGTGTTGGGAGCGCGCCCTTGCTATCTTTGAGCGGTGGCACTCTCCGACCCTATGACCTCCTCCCCTGGGGGCAGGGGAACAGGGACCCCTGGGCTCAAGCTGGTGCATTTTAATGCCAGGTCCGTGGCTAATAAGTCTTCCCTCCTCTGCGAGGTGATTGAGGAGGAGGCTGTGGACCTGGCCTGCATCACCGAGACCTGGTTGGGGCCAGAGGGAGGAGTCCCTCTGGTTGACCTATCCCCCCCAGGTTTTCGAATTTTGCACAGGTCACGGGCTCAGGGGAGGGGTGGTGGAGTGGCTGTGGTTATTCGGGAGACCCTGACTCCAAGGGAGGTCGCTGTTCCTGAGATAGGCGGAAGTGAGACCCTCCTCCTGAGGTGGGGGCCTGGTGGTTGGGTGGGTTTGCTGCTGACATACCTTTCTGCCAGCTGTGTGGCAGCAACCCTGCCTGGGTTTCTCGGCATCCTCTCGGGGGTGGCGGTGGATCTCCCAGGGCTTATGGTCCTGGGTGATTTCAATCTGCCTTCCCTTGGGGGGGCGTCGGGTTTGGCCCAGGAATTCATGGCCTCCATGGGGACCATGGGCCTGACCCAGTTAATTCAAGGCCCGACTCACGAGGGAGGAAAACTCTCGACCTAGTTTTTTGTCTTGGAACAGTGGTGTAGTGATATAGGGCAGGCTAATTGTATAACACTGCCCGTCCCATGGTTTGATCACTATCTCCTGTGGCTGCTCCCCACTGCTGGGATGAGGAACCACTTAGATGGTTCCACCCCAGACGCCTAATGAACCCTGAGAGGTTCCAGGTGGAACTGGGGTTCTTCCCCACTTCTCTTGCCCACAACTCTGCCGAGGACCTGGCGGCCGCTTGGCAGCAGGCTGCTGGGGCTGCCCTCAACAGGGTTGTCCCCAAGCATCCCCTCACACGCCATGGATCCCGGGTAGCTCCCTGGTATACTGAGGAGCTCCGGGAGATGAAGCGCCGTTGGAGGGGTTTAGAGAGCAGGTGGAGGGCCACCCGCTCCCAATCCGATCGAGCCAAGCTAAGAGCTCATATTAGGACTTACCTGGTAGCTGTGGGGGTGGCGAGAAGGTCCTATCTCTCCACCCTCATAGCGTCTGCAGATAACCGCCAAGCCGCCCTGTTTAGGGCCACCCGCTCCCTCCTACATCCGGGGGAGGTGGTGGACCCTCTCCAGGGAAGGGCTGAGGAATTTGGTCAATATCTGTCGGATAAGATCGCGTGGATTCGGGGTGGGTTGTGTTCCACCTTGCAGTAGTCTGAGGATCAGGGTGCAAGCAGTCTGGCTGATGTGATCTGGGCTGAGTTCGATCCTGTTTCCGAGGATGAAGTGGGCAGGATTATGCGGCGTCTGAGTTCCACCACATGTTTGTTGGACCCGTGCCCTTCCTGGTTGGCTTATGCTGCCAGGGAGGTCACCTGCGGTTGGCTCCGGGCAGTGGTCAATGCTTCGTTAAGGGAGGGTGTCTTTCCCTCCGCCTTGAAAGAGGCAGTGGTGAGGCCCCTCCTGAAGAAGCCTGCCCTGGACCCGACCATGTTAGACAACTTTCGTCCAGTCTCCAATCTTCATTTTTTGGCGAAGGTTGTTGAGAGTGTGGTGGCTCAGCAGTTTCCACTTTTCCTGGATGAAGCGGACTACCTAGATCCATACCAATAGGGCTTCCGGCCTGGTTTCAGCATGGAGACGGCATTGGTCGCACTGATGGATGATCTCTGGAGCGCCCGGGACAGGGGTTTTTCCTCTGTCCTGGTCCTATTAGACCTCTCAATGGCTTTCGATACCATTGACCATGGTATCCTTTTGCAATGCCTTGAAGGGCTGGGAGTGGGGGGCACTGTTCTTTGGTGGCTCTCCTCCTACCTCTCGGGGCAGTCGCAGTCGGTGTTGACAGGGGGACAGAGGTCGGCCCCAAGGGTGCTCACTTGTGGGGTCCCTCAGGGGTCCGTCCTCTCCCCCCTTTTATTTAATATCTACATGAAACCACTGGGTGAGATCATTCGTGGTTTCGGGGTGAGGTATCACCAGTACGCTGACGATACCCAGTTATACATCTCCACCCCAAACCAGATCAGTGATGCCCTCTCCGTGATGACTCGCTGTCTGGATGCGGTACGGATCTGGATGGACGGAAACATGCTTCGTCTCAACCCGGCCAAGACTGAGTGGCTGTACATACCGGCATCTCGGTCCAGTCAAGAATGTCCATCGTTGACCATAGGGGGAGTGGTGTTGCCCCCTGTGCATAGGGTGCGGAACCTGGGGGTCCTCCTGGATGCGCAGCTCCAGTTGGAGGAGCAGGTGGGGGCCGTCGCCAGGGGGGCCTTTGCCCAGGCCCGGCTGGTTCGCCAGCTTTGCCCGTTTCTGGACCGAGATGCCCTGCGTATAGTCATTCATGCCCTTGTTACCTCGCGACTCGACTACTGCAACTCCCTCTATTTAGGACTGCCCTTGCACACCATCCGGAGGTTGCAGCTGGTGCAGAATGCGGCCGCGCGGGTTGTGATGGGAGTTACCCGATTCTCCCATATTATCCCCCTCCTGCGTGACCTGCATTGGTTGCCGGTTGTGCTCCAGGTGAGGTTCAAGGTTTTGGCTTTAACATTCAAAGTCCTACACGACATGGGTCCACAATATTTAAGGGAGCACCTCCTGCCGATATTGAGTGCCAACCGCCCTGTACGGGCACACAGACAGGGGCTCCTCGGGGTCCCGTCAGCAAGTCAATGTCGGCTGGCGGTCCCCCGGCGGCGAGCCTATTCTGTGGCGGTCCCTGACTTATGGAACCAACTGCCTCTGGACCTCCGTCTGGCCCCTGACCTCCGCACCTTCCGCTGTGATTTGAAGACCTGGCTATTTGACCAAGTCGGGCTGTGACTACCTCACGGGGGGTATGGGATAGTTTTAATTTTTTAAATTCAGTTTCATTGGACTTTATAGTGGTTTAATTCTTTTTAATTATTTATTGTATTTGTATGTTTTAACTGTGAGCCGCCCCGAGTCTTTGGAGATGGGGCGGCATATAAGTCCAATAAAATAAATAAAATAAATAAAATTTGTCTCAATTTAGACAATGAGTTTTTAGGTTAACAAGATGAGTTGGAATCAGAAGTTGGCTTGAATTGGTTTATATATTACTTATTTAAAAGAAGTATTACTACCTTTAGTTCTCTGTTGTAACATCCTTAATAATGACATTTTTATTGTGTCATTTTTTGCCTATTAGTGACTAATTGCTCACTTGAGAGGAAGCAGAACCCGAGGACATAACAAGAAACTAAAAGTCAATAAGAAGAATAAAATGTTGTATGATTTATTTTGCTTTCTTTGGTCTGTGGGTTTTCATCTTTTGTCTGATAACAGACTATTATTTCATTGATGTAATCTCAGCATTATTTGATTTAAAAGACATTATTTGATCTGAATCAATTGGATTTAGGTTAAGTTCCTGCGTTTGTTGAGATTTGTTACACATATTGATGTTCTATGACATGTTTTCCGCGTACAACATACTTTTTCCATTTCTCTTTGTGGCAGCTTCCATGTAACTCAGGTCATTTTAATTGGCTTCTTACCCAGCATGAACCCACTGATAGTATAGAGGCAGAACTTAAATATTGGTGGCCAAGCTTCTCACTATTCCTATATCCAATGATGTATTAATGAGATTGTAGAATACCCCAGTGGGGTTATGGTTAAAGCTATTACATCAGGTTTCTCCTTTAAGCCATCTTCATTATTTTAAACAAATACCTTTCTAAACAACAATAACAAAATGTGTCAAGGTTATTGCACCATACGTTGTGGGTCTTTCTTTTCTGATCTATGATCAAATGAATGTAATGTCCCAAAAAAAGGATGTGGAGGGAACAGACCCAGGAAACTACAGACCAATCAGCCTAACACCAATGCCCAAGAAGATACTGGAAAAGATAAATAAAAAACAGATCTGCCAACATCTAGAAACAAGAAAGTAATAACTAGCAGTCAGCATGGGTTTGTAAAAAACAGATCATGCCAAACCAATCTTATTTCATTCTTCAACACAGTGACTAAATTAGTAGACCAGCGAAATACTCTGGACATAATATAGACTTTAGCAAGGCATTGGACAAAGTAGACCACAATCTATTTCTTGGTAAGCTAGAAAAAAGCTCATCACCATCAGATGGATTTGTAATTGGCTGACAAACTGTATTCAACAAGTAGTCCTTAATGGTAATATATCTACATGGAGGGAAGTAAGCAGTGGGGTACTACAAGGTTCCATCTTAGACCCTAATACTCTTCAATATCTCCATAAATGACTTAGATGAGGGAATAGAAGGGGAACTTACCAAATTTGCAGATGATACTAAGCTGACACCCTAGATGATAGGCTCAAGATCCAGATGGATCTTGACAGACTTGAACCCTGGGCCCTATCTAACAAAATGAAATTCAATGTAGAGAAAAGTAAAGTCCTACACTTAGGCAAGAAAAACCAAAAGTACACATATAGAGTGGGTGAAACCAGGCTTAATAGCAGTAACTTTGAGAGGGATCTTGGAGTCTTATGGACAACCAGCTAAATAGGAGCCAACAATGTGCAGCAGGAGCCAAAAAAGCAAATGCACTCCTAAGTTGCATTAACAGAGGGATACAATCAAGATCAAGGGAGATACTAATACCACTCTATAAAGCCTTAGTAAGACCACACCTAGAGTACTGCATCCAGTTTTGGTCACCACACTACAAAAAAGATATTGAGACTCTAGAAAAAGTGCAGAGAAGAGCAACCAGGATGATTAGGGGATTGGAGGCTAAAACATACAATGAACAGTTGCAAGTATTTGGCATGGCTAGTCTAGTGAAGAGAAGGACCAGAGGAGAGACATGATAGCAGGCTCCAATATTTGATAGGCTGCCACAGAGAGGAAGGGGTCAAGCTATTTTCCAAGGCAGCTGAAGGCAGACAAGTAATAATGGATGGAATCTGATCAAGGAGAGATTCAATCTAGAAACAAGGAGAAATTTTTGACAGTGGGAACAATCAACCAATGGAACAGCTTGCCTTCAGAAGCTGTGTGACCTCACAGAAATGAGCAAAAACATTTTGAGTTTACTATATAAAAATAATGATGACTTCTATCTTGTCTCTCCTCCCCTCCTTTGCTTTTCCTTTTATTATAATCTGGTACTATATTACTGGGAATGGAAAACCAATTACGCCTGGCCCCTGATCTCCGCTCCTTCCGCCGTGACCTTAAAACATGGTTATTTTCACAATCCGGCCTGGACTGACAGGGGATTGGGGTTTTAACTTGGAATGTTTATTTGGCTGTAATTTAATATTTTTTAAATTGTTTTAATTTTTATATTGTTTGTTTTTATGTACGCCGCCCTGAGTCCTTCGGGAGAGAGGGCGGCCTAAGTCCAAATAAACTAAATTAAACTAAACAAACAAGCCAGATGTAGCCAGATGGAGTTATATTCCTTTCGGCAACCTCTTATTTTGCAGCTGGCAATATCAAACCTTCTGAGGAACACTTGTTGATTTGTCCAGTACCAGCATCAGTTTGAATTACTCGGTTAGCACACCATTTCCATTCCATTCATTCCCAAAGTATTTTGAAACAAGCATGCAATTGTTTTCACTTCAACTGACTTCAAACAGAGAACATACAGCAAATACAATGAATTGATTACCTCTCACTGTCTTCCTTTCTGACTGACCCAAAAGAAATAGCAAAAATGACCCCTATCTAGTCTGTTCTACCTCCTGAAATACCACCAGCTGATTCCACACAATTTTTTTTAAATGTTACTGCTTCCTATCCGTGTTTTCCAAAACACATTTTGTATGCATTTGTCTGGCAATTTGCAAAAATGCATCTGAGAAATTCCTGTAATGAGAAGCTAGGTAAAAAAAAAATTGGACCATAAAAGACGAGAACAAAAAGTCTGAAAGCTGACAAAATCTTCTTATATGGTTTGCTGTCATTCAGTGTTTGCGTTTTAAAAATGTTTTTTTTCCCCAATAAATTAGAGCAGAATGAGAAATACTTCCCAGAAGATATTATGAAATCAATCCGGTGTGGAGGCGATTCTACAGTACCAGAAGACATTGTAGAAATGCCTTTGTTGCCTAGCAACAACCCTCTTAGCTAAAACTTATCTTTCTTTCTTTTTAAGACTGAAGGAGCTGGAGATGGTTATACCTCTTACTCTCATCTAAAATGATGTATTTATCACCCACACAATCATATGTAGCAATGGCATATCTGCTCCCATGCTTTGGTAGGCTTCATATTTGTTAAAATAAATTATATGAGTTCAAAAGAAAAGAAGGTCATGGAAAGGAATGGTAAGTAGTTGGACACTTAACTTTCACTGAACAATTGATACTCTGCTAAGAGCAAGTGTAGGGAAGGTGGAAATAATTATGTATAATTAAAAAAATAGAGTGCTTTGATAAGGTGAATTGGTTCGATGGTGATTCCGTTGAACCTTTTCATCAAAGCAAATCTATGAAACCATGTAACTCTCCTAACAGGCCTCTGTGAGTATTGAAAGTACAGAATTGAACAGCTAAAACAACATGAAGCACCTTATTAAACAGTGGTGGGATTCAAATTTTTTTTTACTACCGGTTCTGTGGGCATGGTTTGGTGGGCGTGGTAGGAGAAGGATACTGTAAAAATCTCCAGTCAGAGGTGGTATTTGCCAGTTCTCCTAACTACTCAAAATTTTCGCTACCGGTTCTCCAGAACTGGTCAGAACCTGCTGAATACCACCTCTGCTTATTAAAAGCAAACTACATTAGCATTTTGCTTAGACTAGAGAAATCACAGCATCTGTTGAATGCCAAAAAAGTCTCATTGTTAAAAATTGTAAAAAAAAAAAAGCCAAAAAAGCCAATGCAATCATAGGCTTATATATACATACATATATATATATATATATATATATTTGTTTTAAATGATTTTCACGGGTAAAGGTATGTAGGTCTTGGTGTATTGGTCTTGTCCCGTGTAAGGTTGAGAATACCTTGGCAGCGTTTGACGAAATCTCATCCGTCATCTTCAGGCTGGTGTCTTCAGCCGTTCTCCCAGGAGAACGAAGCTTATCTTCGTCAACCATTCTCAACTTATATATATATATATATGTTTTCGTAGATTTTCACGGGTAAAGGTATGTAGGTCTTGGTGTATTCGGTCTTGTCCGTGTAAGATTGAGAATACCTTGGCAGCGTTTGACGAAATCTCATCCGTCATCTTCAGGCTGGTGTCTTCAGCCGTTCTCCTGGGAGAAGTGTGTGATCGTGGCTGTTTTTCCCTTTTAAACTCTAGAGTTGGATGTGTTGTTACTTTTGATTGGTTTGTGGAGTTGATGTATGCAGATTGGATGGCTTTTTCCTGAGACCCTGTGTGGCTGAGGTGCTGGCTGTGTGTCTCTCAGCCTTTTGTGTTGTAACGACCTGGGTAATGGGCTGTGTGGTGACCTTCTGAGTTCTATTGTTGTGATGTCCTGGGTGTGGTGCTGTAATCTCCTGGGTCGTTGTCTGTGCTGCAACCTCCTGATGTTTTGTGTTGTGATCTCCTGAGTTCTGTGATGTAGTATCCTGGGTGGAAGGCTGTGATGTGGCATTCTGGGCCTTGGTTTGGCTCGAGTTTGAGGTCTGGCTATGTGTTTATAGCGTGTGTCAGTTTGCTTAGTTTGGGGGTTGGAGGGTGTAGCAGCTGGTGTTGCAGCCATGGTCTGGTTTCTGGATGGTGGTTGCCTTTCATCTGTGGCGTGGGCTTGGGTTTGAGTCTGGTGAAGGAGATTGGTGGTGGCATCATGTGTTATTTTGGGTCGGTGTTGGTTTTGTGGCTGGGACTCGTTTGTTGATTAGGGCTAGTTTCCAGATGTCTGGTAGGCGGGAAGTATCATCCCGTTTATTCATGTTATGGGGGTGTTTCTCTATTTCGATGGCTTCCCTAATTATTCTCTTGTTGAAGTGTTCAGTATTGGAGATAAGTTTGGATCCCTCAAAATCAATTTCATGTCCTGTGGCTTTAAGGTGCTGGAAAAGGGAGGAAGTTTTTCTTCTTTTCTGACTGCGTTCTTGTGTTCTGCGATCGTGCATTTATTCTCCTGTTGGTTTGTCCAATGTATGTGGCTGGGCAAATTTTGCATGGTATTTTATAAACTCCTTGGTTTCTAGCTGGATCTTGTCTTTGGGGTTTCTTAAGATGTTGGCTATTTTTTGATGCAGTGCCAAAGCTGCTGTCCTGATATTGTGTTTGTGGAGAATTTGCTGATTTTATTGTGGTGCCTTTGATGTAGGGAGGGAGGGCAATGCCATTGTCCTGTTCTGTGTCTTGGTTTTTGGGGGGAGTCCTATCGACGGGAGGAGACCCCCCCAAAAACAAGACACAGAACAGGACAATGGCATTGCCCTCCTCCTTACAATCAAAGGCACCACAGATAAAAATCAGCAAAATTTCCACAAACACAATATCAGGACAGCCTTTGGCACTGATCAAAAATAGCCAACATCTTAAGAAACCCCAAAGACAAGATCCAGCTAGAAAACAAGAGTTTATAAAATAAATGCAAAATTTGCCCAGCCACATACATTGGACAAACCAACAGGAGAATAAATGCACGCATCGCAGAACACAAGAACGCAGTCAGAAAAGAAGAAAAACTTCCTCCCTTTTCCAGCACCTTAAAGCCACAGGACATGAAATTGATTTTGAGGGATCCAAACTTACTCCAATACTGAACACTTCAACAAGAGAATAATTAGGAAGCCATCGATAGAGAAACACCCCATAACATGAATAAACGGATGATACTTCCCTACCAGACATCTGGAAACTAGCCCTAATCAACAAACGAGTCCCAGCCACAAAAACCAACACCGGACCAAAATAACACATGATGCCACACCAATCTCTTTCACCAGACTCAAACCCAAGCCCACGCCACAGATGAAAGGCAACCACCATCCAGAAACCAGACCATGGCTGCAACACCAGCTGCTACCCCCTCCAACCCCCAAACTAAGCAAACTGACACACGCTATAAACACATAGCCAGACTCAAACTGGAGCCAAACCAAGGCCCAGAATGCCACATCACAGCCTTCCACCCAGGATACTACATCACAGAACTCAGGAGATCACAACACAAAACATCAGGAGGTTGCAGCACAGACAACGACCAGGAGATTACAGCACCACACCCAGGACATCACAACAATAGAACTCAGAAGGTCACCACACAGCCCATTACCCAGGTCGTTACAACAAAAAGGCTGAGAGACACACAGCCAGCACCTCAGCCACACAGGGTCTCAGGAAAAAGCCATCCAATCTGCAGACATCACTCCACAAACCAATCAAAAAGTAACAACACATCCAACTCTAGAGTTTAAAAGGGAAAAACAGCCACGATCACACACTTCTCCCAGGAGAACGAAGCTGAAGACACCAGCCTGAAGATGACGGATGAGATTTCGTCGAACGTTGCCAAGGTATTCTCAAAATACAAGGGACAAGACCCGAATACACCAAGACATACATATATATATATATATATATATATATATATATATATATATATAATATGAATATAAAACAAATTAAAATATAGAAAATAATACATATTAAAAATCCAGCCAATGGTATTAGCCTAGGTTGTTTGGGCCAAATGACTAAAAATGCAAATTATGTAAATAGAATATAAATAAAAATGAAAATTAACATGCAAATATGCCCTCTTTTCTTGTACCTTTAGATCCAGTAATTCTGTACACATTCCTAGACTTTTAGCTGTAAAATGCTATTATTCTAGAAATTCTTCTAAATATATGAAATGTTTTTGATCATAAAGGCAGATCTTGAATCTTAAGAAACAAGCTATTTTTTAAAATTTATTTATTTATTTGTTTGTTTGTTTGTTTGTTTGATGGGATTTCTATGCCGCCCTATCTCCCAAAGGACTCAGGGCGGCTCACAATGATAAAAATATAATACAAACATTAAAAAACGATTAAATTAGAAATCCCAATAACCAATTAAAATTAATAAAAACAGTCACTAAAACCCCATCCCCTCCATCAGTCCAGGTCGGCCAGTAGGAAAAGCCATGTTTTCAGGCCACGAGGGAAGGACCAGAGGTCAGGGGCCACCCGAAGCTCCAGGGGCAGCTGATTCCATAGGGTGGGTGCTCCCACAGAGAAGGCCCTACCCCTAGGGGTCACCAGCCGACACTGGCTGGCTGACAGCACCCCAAAGAGGCCCTGCCTATGGGAGCCACGGGACATTGGGAAGTCGTTCCTGGCAGCAGGGTCTCCCGCAAATACCCCAGTCCTAAGCCATGTAGGGCTTTATAGGTCAATACCATAATAAACAAATAAACAACTCCTACAAGATTCATTGCTTAATAATTAGTTTCTTTTCTGAAGAGCATAATTTTTGTTCTCCTGCTGAATAAAATCAAAAGAAAACCGTACATCTTAGTATTTATCATGGCATTTCCAAAGTATCCTGGCACATTCAGGTCATCTGCTCTGCTCTGCTTTTCATCATCAGCTCAGGAGTTACAAGAAGGACTTCAAATTAAATAAAGCAGTTGGATTTAAAAAATGAAAAAGAAGAAAAGGAAGATCTGTGAATATTAGTGAAATATTATTTTTGTTGCATAGCACATATTCAAATGCTATTTGCTATTGCTGTGCTATATGCAAAAAATCGAGGTATTATGGATCATTTCAAATTAGACAGAAGGATTTTGGATTTTATATGTTTCCCTTTTGATTAACTTTCTGATGAGATATATTTTTGAAAGAAAACATGGAGCCACTAGAATATGATGAAACATATAAATATACAGTAAGAGGAACATCAAACTGAAGTTATTCATAAATTGGACTAATAGCCAGCCACTAGAATTTGTGTTGCCATTGCTGAAATTCTCTTTACTATTGGAAAGAGAAGTAGTCCTTATGAAAAATACATTTTATAGGAAACTTTCCACTGACAAATAATTAAAGAGCTTTATCAGTGGAAGCTTTCAAGAAGAGACTGGACTGTCAGAAATAGTGTAAGATCTGCTTGGGCAGGGGGTTGGATAGATGACTTACAAGGTCCCTTCCAATTTTGTTAATTTGTATCTGTATGATGCTTCAATTCCAAAAGCTAAGGAGAAGAGAACCAAGGCATGTGGCTTCTTTCTCCCTTTAACTTTGAATCTATCAGCCATTCAAGGAACATCACCACAATAAAAGTGCACTTCTAGTTTTCAACAGTTGCAAGAGATAAAAAGAGAGAGAGAAAAATTAACAAAACAATGATGTATGCATTTATTTAAAACATTTATAAAGTCGTCTTATATCAAACTCTGGCAGGCTCAACAATTAAATGTAAGAAATATATTAAGTATTAAAAACAAAAACTTGGGACCAAGTCAAGTTTGTGACATACAGGCACCTCATTCTATCCCAGAGCTTTTGTGTGTGTGTGTGTGTGTGTGTGTGTGTGTGTGTGTGTGTATGGGGGACAGGAGCCAAATTTTCAATGCTTTTTGGAAGGCTAGGTAGAGGCCTAACTGAACTTGAGTGGGGACATTGTTCCATAGGGCAGGCGCTGCTATGGAAAAGGCATGCTTTCTAGTTCCCACAAGATGACAACATTTTAAAGAAGACACTAGGTACATGCCCACCATCTCTAACCCGATAGGACAGACAGATGTCCTAAGGGAAAGGCATTCCTGCAAATTACCTAGCCCTGTGCCAAAATAGGGCATTAAAGGTGGAAACCAATACTTAAAATTGCACCCAGGAGGAAACTGGAATACACCACACAACATAGGCGTCACATGGGCAAACCTAGGAGCATGCACATTGCCACATTCTGGAACAGTTGGAGTTTTTGGTTGTCTTCAAGGGCAACCCCATGAAGAATGCATTGCAAAATATCTATTGCAGTAAAATAGAAGGTGAGTAATTATGGACATAATCTTTGTCTATGTATATATACAGATAAACAAATAAATAATCTGCAATTTATTTAACAGAGACCTATTGAGCTTCCGATATATATAAATATTGTATATAAAAAAGCACAAGGAATTTTTTAAAATGATAATTTCTGATAATATGCCAACAGGATCTTATGAAAAACAATCCATTTGGAGAATTTTCTATATATATTGTATTATTATAATATGTAGCCAGAGGAAGATGCCTGCTACTTCCAAGAGTAAAATGGTAGAAAAAATGAGACTATTAATAAAATTACAAACCAGACTGAACACAGGAAAACAGAAATTGACAGTGAAAAATGAGATTTGAGCCACTATGGAGTGACACCTGAAATACGTGGTATAGAATTGGTTGCCAAGAATAAAATGAAATGGTGTTATAGCAGTGGTGTCAGCTTTATCTTCTTTGCCAGTGTATACTAACATTATTATAATTGCTATTATTAGATTGCTTTTGACACAGTAAGATGATTTGAAAGGTAATCTCAAAGGGCAGACAGTTCTCTTTATCATGAGAAAGTATAACAACAAAACACAACAAAGAAGGGAAAGGATGAAAGACACAGTGGTAACAATGGATAAATATTTTAAAAATGCAGCTATTTATACTTTGTTTTTGACTGAAAGTGAGGCTGAAAGCAAAGTGGTTCACTGAGAAGCTGGATTTTTTTACTTTCACTTAAACCAGGGGTGTCAAACTTGATTTCATTGAGGGACGTGTCAGAGTTGTGTTTGGCAAAGGGGCCAGGATGGGCGTGGCCAGGGTGGGTGTGGCCAGCTTGACATCGCTCAGGTCAGGGGTGCCTGTGGTGGCCCGAGCGCTCTGCCGAGCTCTGTTTTCGGCTGCAAAGATCTCCTGCAGCCCTCTGCCAGCAAAAACAGAATTCGGGAGGGCTGCCCGCAACCTTTGGCAGCTCCATTTTTGTTATGTATGTAGGTTTGAATGTCATTGGTTTAGTTTGAACTGTTCTTTTAAAATGTTAGAAATGATTGGTTTAAAAACTGCGGGAAAACCCTGCACTCTGGCTGGCAACTGCAGCTGCTGGCTATAAGTAGCAGCCGCAGCCCAGCCAAAACGGGTCCGTTCTGAGCTGTAGTCACTAATAAACACTTAAGCTGAAGCACTCCGTGTCTGACTCTTCATGCAAACTTAACACTGGCGACGAAGTTGGGATCTCCCTGAAGAGAAGACGACGCGGAAAACAAGCAGAGAGAGATGGCTGCGCTGAACAACCCCCCAGCCCTGTTCAATCCAACGGCAGAAGACTGGGAGTCGTATGCAGATCGTTTCCAAATGTATCTGGAAGGAAACGATCTCATTGACATTTCCGAGAAGCGGAAGAGGGCGGTCTTTCTCACGCACTGTGGTCCGGCAGTTTTCAAGATGGCGAAGGCATTGGCGGGAGCTGCAGACATGAAGGTAATGGAATGGCCTGATTTAGAAAAGTTGTTAAGAGCCCATTACGCCCCACAAGTATTGTGCCTCATTAAGAGACAAGAGTTTTACCATCGGGATCAAGGGGAAAGCGAAACGTAACGACTTCGTGGCAAGTTTAAGAGACATTGGGGTGCATGTGAATTTAACAATTTAGAAGAGGAGGCCATGCGATCGATTTGTTCTGGGCCTTAAAGACAAGGTGCTTCAGAGCAAGTTATTACTTAAACCTAAGATCACGCTGAAAGAAGCAATAGAAGAGGCCTCTTCAGCAGAAGCTACCAAGTCCTCAGCAGCGGCCATGAAGAAAATCAACAAGGCCACAAGCCATCCTGATGTGGAAAAGTCCACAACAACTCATTGTGAGCAAATAGATTCTGAGTCAGACTGTAGTGAGGTGGAGAAAGGAATTTATAGACTCAGAATGGAGCGGAAAAAGAAAGACCTGGGAAGAAAGAGGCAAGATTTTTACTGCAGAGGTTGTGGGGAAGCCACCCCCGACTGAATGCAAGTTCAGATACCATCTGCCTCCGTTGTGAAAAAAGAGGACACCTAGCAAGAGTCTGCAAATCATCCAGAACTCCACCCAACAGAAGGAAGTTTCCTGACAAAGAATTCAAGCTCAACAACCTCAGTGAGAAAATGGGGCGCAGCACAGAAGCAAAGGAGAAGAATGAAACTCATCAGACAGTAACTATTGGTCATTCTTCTTCTATCAATAACAGAAAAGTGCATGTCAAGGTACTAATTGAAGGAAGGCCTTGCCAAATGGAAGTGGACTCAGGCTCATATTTATCTATGGTGTCATGGGACACTATTCACAGACTACTCCCAAACATTCAGAAGAAGCATTTCAAGAAGCAAGCACTGACTCTTAAAGACTACCAAGGGAACAAGATTCCAGTAGTTGGAACAAGAGAATTCAATGTGAAGTTCAAAGGCCACACCAAATGCTTGCTGACCATCGTGGACAAGGATCGCCCAAGCTTGCTGGGACTTGAGTGGTTCAATCCATTAGGCATCGAGGTGACTGGCATCAATCACGTGAGCAACACTGAATGGAGGAGGCCTTGAAATCTGAGTTTCCAGAGGTCTTCAGCGACGGATTGGGCAAGTATATGGGGACCCCTATCACTTTCAATCTAGAGCCCAAGGTGCCACCAATTTGCTTAAAGCCCAGAAGGGTCCCATTTGCGTTAAAGGAGAAAATTGATGCACAATTAGATAAACTAATAGCTCAAGGAGTTTTAGAGCCCACTGACCACTCCAGGTGGGAGACACCCATAGTCACACCAGTCAAGACTGATGGGTCAGTGAGAATCTGTGGAGACTATAAGGGGACATTGAACCATGCGCTTCAACAGAGCGCATATCCAGTTCCAGTGGTGCATCACTTACTACATTCACTTGGCAGGGGTACAGTCCTTGCCACATTGGATCTGGCCCAGGCATATCAACAATTAACAGTTGATGATGCCACTGCAGAGGCCCAAACCATTGTGAGTCATAGAGGTGCTTTCAAATGTAAAAGGTTACAGTTTGGACTAAGCGTGGCACCAGGCATCTTCCAAAGCCTTATGGAAAGGATGCTCCAAGGACTGCCAGGGGTAGTACCTTACTTTGATGATGTGTTAATCTCTGCTGAAAATGACACTCAGTTACAAGAGAGACTCAGAGAAGTCCTTACCAGATTCTAACAAGCGGGGTTAAAAGTCAAGGAAGAAAATGCACTCTTAGAACTGACAAGGTTGAGTTCTTGGGCTATATGATTGACAAGCATGGTATCCACCCCACAGATGCCAAGGTTCAGGCAATCAAAGAAGCCCCTAGACCAAAATGCAAAACAGATTTGCAAGCCTTCCTTGGACTCATTAACTTTTATCACATGTTCCTACCTCAGAAGGCAACCATTGCAGAACCACTGCACAGATTACTAGACAAAAAGTCTGCATGGGTCTGGGGCAGAAAAGAACAATCTGCATTTAACAATATTAAAAGACTAATCACGCCTGATGCTGTACTGATACAGTTCTCTGAGAATTTGCCTGTTGTACTGACTTGTGATGCATCCCCTTTGGAGTGGGGGTGTTGAGCCACAGGCTTCCCAGCGGGAGGGAAGCTCCTACTGCATTTTACTCTCGCACCTTGACCAAAGCAGAGAGGAACTACAGCCAACTGGACAAGGAAGCCTTGGCAATTGTTGCAGCTGTCAAGAAATTCCATGAGTATTTATATGGGAGAACATTTACCATTGTCACAGATCACAAACCTCTGTTAGGCATTGTGGCAGGAGACAAACCTACGCCCACTATCCTGTCACCAAGAATGCTGAGGTGGACTGAATTTCTTGCTGCTTATTCATACAAACTCATCCACAGGCCTGGCAAAGACATTGGGCATGCAGATGCTTTGAGTCGCTGCCCACTTCCTTCTCACACTGAGGACTTTGCACCTGAGACTTACACCTTTTTTCTACAAACTGTTGCCAAGCTTCCAGTATACGCTGCTGAAATTGCCAGAGAGACTGCCAAAGACACTTTATTGGCTCCTATTATAGGCTGGATTAAGAAGGTTGGCCACTTCAAGATCTACCTCAACTTGCCCAACCTTTTAAATCCAGGCAAACTGAACTATCTGTATTAAGAGGATGTATTTTGTGGGGTATCAGGGTGGTTATTCCTGCAAAACTGCAAAAAGAGGTTTTGGAAATGTTACATGAGGGTCATCTGGGTATTGTCAGAATGAAGGGATTGGCCAGGAGTTATGTATGGTGGCCAGGTATTGACAAAATGGTTGAACACTGGGTTGCATCTTGTCCCAACTGTCAGGAAGTCAGGCCTGCCCCACCTTTTGCCCCCAAACAGGAATGGGAATGTCCTAGGGGCCCATGGTCCAGGATTCACATTGATTTTGCTGGCCCTACCAGAGGGCACACTTTCCTCATTATAGTAGATGCATATTCCAAATGGCTAGAGGTTATTCCTATGGCATCCACCACAGCTGAAGCTGTCATTAAACAGCTTTAAAAGCTTTTTGTAACTCATGGGTTACCTGATGTCCTCATTTCTGACAATGGTCCTCAATTTACATCCAACCTTTTTGAATCCTATCTAGCACAACAGGGTATCAGACATGCCCTGACAGCCCCTGGGCATCCTTCGGCTAACGGCCGGGCTGAACGCATGGTACAATTTACCAAGGAAAAACTTCAGCAATTGGGTCCAGGGGACATCACTGAGAAAGTTGAAAAACTACTCAGTGCTCAGCATATCACTCCTAACCCATCAACTAACTTATCCCCAGCAGAGTTGTTGATGGGTAGGAAACTCAGGTCTCCCTTTGATCGCTTTCATCCCACTTACGCACCCAACGCACCACTAGATTCCACTAGCAAAGTTTGCACATTCTCTATGGGTGATTCTGTTTATGCTAAGAACCTTATGGGTGAACCATCATGGATCCCTGCTGAGATAACCCAGGTCACAGACCCCAGGTCTTACAGGGTACAAACAGAGGATGGTGTCCTCTGGAGCAGGCAGATTGATCAACTAAGATCCAGATTACCTCAGGAACATCGCAATTGCTCCTCTCTAGTTCACACACTTAGTATCTCTTCTAGGAGGGAAGGGGAGGATTATGAGGGTAATCAGCAAGAAAGAATCAACCCCATGTGTAACGAGCCAACACGACAGGAACCACCCCAAAACCTGTCACAAGACCAAGATCCATTTTCACAAGTGGAAGATTGTACATCACTACCTGACTTGGGTGCTGACATGGGGTTGGAGATAGATTGGGAGGAGAGACCAGGTTGTAGTAACCAGACAGGTTCTACTACTACTAAAAGTCCAATTAAGGAAATGTCAGCAGACACATTTCCTCTCTCACTGGGTGAGAACTTTAAAACATCTGAACCACGCAGGTCTCAACGTACATGTAAGAGCCCCACCTATTTAAAAGAATACATTAGATAGATGGGGTTTGGGTATGGACTGAACCTAGTGGGAGGGTGTTATGTATGTAGGTTTGAATGTCATTGGTTTAGTTTGAACTGTTCTTGTAAAATGTTAGAAATGATTGGTTTAAAAAGTGCGGGAAAACCCTGCACTCTGATTGGCTGGCAACTGCGGCTGCTGGCTATAAGTAGCAGCTGCAGCCCAGCCAAAACGGGTCCGTTCTGAGCTGTAGTCACTAATAAACTCTTAAGCTGAAGCACTCCGTGTCTGACTCTTCATGCAAACTTAACAATTTTCAGTTGCAACAGCCTCCTGCAACCCTTTGCCAGTGAAAATGGAGCTCAGGAGAGCCACATGTGGCCCTCGCGAGGTCTGTTTTTGGCTGCAACAGCTTCCTGCAACCCTCTGCCAGTGAAAACAGAGCCAAAATCCTTTGCTGTTTCCAAGGCAACCCCACAGGCCAGATTTAAGCACCCACAATCCAGATCCGGTCCCTCAGGCCTTGAGTTTGACACCCCTGACTTAAGCCATAGCACAAACATGTCCCAGCAATCTATTTTTTGTCTGTGTCCTATGATTTGTTTATTTAATTTTTCTTTACAGCTTATATGGCCAACAATCTCATTCAATGACTCTTGTTAGCTCATAATTATCTACAAAACATAATTAAAAACATACCTTTCCCCCTAAGTGACAGATCAAAGATTCTCACAACTCAACCTCTCATTCTTGCCCAATGGTTGGGTGAAGAGCCAAGTTTTTACAGCCTTCCAGAAGGCTAAAAATGCAGTGGGGAGCTATTCCAAAGGACTGGGACAGCCACCAAAAAGGCACATCTCTGAGGTCTCATCAGAGGGCAATGTTTAAGAAAGGAGACTCAGAGCACTCCTCTACTATGATGAACTAGCAGGATGAGCAGATACTCTCAGGGAGAGGCAGTTCTGCCAGTAACTTGGACCTATGCCATGCAGGGCTTTTAAGGTGATAAACAATACCTTGAATTGCACCTGGAAAGCAGCTGATATAGTGTTATTTGTGAACCACAGGACATCTAGATGTGTCACTGCATTCTGGATCAGCTGCCACTCCAAATGGTCTTCAAGGGCAGCCCCACGTAGATCACATAGCAGTAATCTGAACTGTAGGTGATTAAGACATAGGCGATGAGCAATGACTCAGTGAAAAAATCATCCTCAGATGTTCCCTTTGTAAATTACAGATAGTCTTCAACTTATAACCAAAATGGAGCCCAAATTTGTTAAGTTGTTAAGTGAATGTTCCCCATTTTACAATTTTTCTTCCCACACTTAAGTGAATCACTGCAGTTGTTAAATTAGTAACAAGGTTGTTAGGTGAATATGGCTTCCTCATCAATTTTGCTTGCCAGAAAATCACAGGTGATCATGTGATACTGGAACACGATAACCACCATAAATATAAGTCATGTTTCTGAATTTTGATCTCATGACCATGGGGGTGCTGCAATGGTCATAAGTGAGAAAAACGGTCATGCATCACTTTTTTCAACACCATTGTAACTTTGAATGGTCACTAAACCAACTGTTGTAAATGTCTGTAGAAATTCTCAGTCACCCAGGTCCTGGTTGTCCCAAAGATGCTTTTTTTTTTCAGGAGACAACTGGACTTCCTTGTTTTTTTCTTCAAAAGAGAATCTCTACAGGCATTTAGCTATACAATTTGGAATGAACACCCTTGGGATGGTGTGGGAGTAGGAATGGATTTCCAGAGAAAATACTGCAGACTTCAGGAATCAAGGTAAACTTCCAAGTGTTTCTTTTTAAAAAAAAATATTTTATTAATTTTCCAAAGTTTAAAAACATAAAATAAAACTATGTGCATTGTTATCAACATCAAGACATCTTTTACATTTCCTTACGTTCTTCGATATATGGTTACTTAATCCATTTCCATTACATCTTACTCTTGTTACAAATCAATGTATTTTATCTTACACTTCAATCTTTTCTATAACATATATACATATTTGCATACTTCCTCATTCTTTTCCTAATTGCCATTTATTTTCTTTTTATTTCTAAACCACTCATACCAGGCATACGATTCAATATATTGAATCTTCTTTGTCTTTTAATTTCAACGTTAGCCTGTCCATCTCTATACAATCTATTATTTTCTTTATAACCATGCTGTCTGATGGTATCCTCTTCTCCTTCCAAAGTTGCACATACAAAATCCTTGCAGCTGTTAGTATATGTAATATAATGTACCTATCTTTTTTACTACATTTTTGTGCTATTATACCTAATAAAAAATTCTGGATTAAATTCAGTTTTCTGATCTATAATTTCCTCTACCCATTGTCTGATTGTATTCCAGTATTTCTTCACTTCTGAGCATCTCCACCAGATATGAAAATAAGTGCCTTTTTCTTTCCTGCACTTCCAACAATTTGGGTTTAAATTAAACATTTTTGCCAATCTAATTATCTAATAATTATCTAATAATCTAAATCTTCCAATTGTTTCAATGACCCTCTAAAAGGATGCAAATGACCAGCTGTCTGCAAGGAATATACAGTAAATCCTTCCATTCCCCACTATCCTGTCAGAGCTTAAGAAGCTTCTTGAATGAGAAGTGAAACATCTTCAAAGAAAAAACAAGAAAGTCCAGCTGCCTCCTGAAAAAAGCACCTTTGGGACAACTGTTGTAAGTTGAGGACTATCTTTACAGTTTATCTTCTCAAACATGAAACAAATATGAACTAACAATCTGTGTATACTCTGACCTAATTCATTAACTCCCTTAATGGTGCAATCAGGTGACCTTAGAGTGGTAGGTTACATCCAATTCCTATAAGCCACTTCAGGCTGGTGCAGTCATGCCCCTCCTCTCAGTTCCTGGGTTGTATTCTCTAGCGATATTGTGTATTCAACAGCAAAAGAGTCTAGTTCCCTCAGATAATTTACTTGTCCCCCCATCAGGTCTCCAAGCTGATTCCTAACTCTGACCAGTAGTGATATGGGGTTTCTGTTTCCAACTTCATGGTACTTGTTGGGGTCTCTTTAAACTCACCACTGCAAAACATTTGCCCAAAGTCAGAATGGTGGATATTTTCACATTGGCTAGAGATGTTTTATAGGGCAGAGGAGGGAAATAAATCTAATGCTCTGTATAATTTAAACAAGCATTTGCTGACATCTTGTTTGTGGCAAGACAGCTATTATCACATTTACTGTGGTTCAAGGACTGGAGGACAGCCCTTTACCTCAGCCATGAGAAAAAAGCTTGAAGAGAGGAAGAAATAACACATCAAAATCTGTAAAGAATAAGCATCATGGGTGATAGTGGGGAATCAGGAGAAAAACAAATGCAAATTATTTATTTACAAAGCTTTTTCATATGTGTGGTTGCAGGAGAAACAATTGCCTCTAACATGCATTGTCTCTAGTACAGTGGTTGCCAACCAGTGGGCTGGGGACCACTGGTGGTCTGTGAGAAAATTTTGGTGGTCCACAGAGAAATGTCACCCCAAAGCACCCCCAAAGCAATTAATCCAGGCTGCAGGGGAACCCCGGGCTGCGCTGCCCATATAGCCACATGGGAAGACAAGGCTCCTTTTTTGGGATTTTCCCAGGGTTTCTGGTCTGCGGGATTTAAAATTATAAATTTGATGGTACCTGAGGTCCAAAAGGTTGGTGAACCCTGCTCTAGTATTCACTGGCTTCTTCAAAAAGGCGGCACTTTGTGCTGTTCTAGCTGAGGGGAATGATTTGCTAAAAAGATAGCCAGACTTCTGTTTCCACTTTTACTGGTATAAAGTATTATATTATATTATTTTTATATAAATAATATAAAGCTTTAATGGTTTTATCCTTTTGACCTGCTGGGTAGACTCTGACTAAACACATTTTGGAGCAGAACCTGCCACCTACATTCTCTTTACAGACTTCTGTGCATTTTGAATTTATTTCTGTTGTGGTTGTAGCAGTATGTTCTTCCTCTCTGTGGAGCTCACTGGCGCTATAAGTGTATTGTGGCCTGTGCTGCCACATTCTCTGCATTTTACACTGACCTTACAGTCTTTGGCAAAATGAGGTGTTGATAAGTAGTACTTGTAGCAGAGGTGAGATTCAAAATTTTTTACTACCGGTTCTCCGAACTACTCAAAATTTCCGCTACTGCTTCCCCAGCACTGGTCAGAACCGGCTGAATACCACTTCTGACTTGTAGCAAATGTTGTTTTCTTTAAGGAAAGCTTTGTAGTCTTCCATGGACTTCTCCCTGAAGGCTCTGCATTTTAGGAGAGGATGTGACTTCTGGTGTAGAAGACACTGCTTATCAGGACTGTGATCTCAGTTTCTGTGTGAGAAGAGCTGGCAGATCTGTGAAAAGAATATGGAGGATTCATGTTAGTTTTGTGGACTGCTACTGAAGGTTTGCAAGGATCATGTTCTGAAGGAGCAGCACATGACAATATAATGTCAAAGCTAGACAACTACAATGATCTAATACATATCGATTTTACTGAAGACAATGTTGAAAAAGCACGATGCAATCTAAAACCATCTCTATCTATTGGACCGGATGGAATATGTGCCTACTTCTTAAAAAAGCTATCCACTGCCTTAGCCAAACCTCTAAGCATAATCTTTGAAAAATCTTTCAGGACCAGCTCCTTGACAAACCTATGGTCACAAGCCACGGTCATCCCCATCTTCAAAAAGGGAGACCCCAGCCTAGTTGAAAATTACAGACCAATCTCTTTATGCTGCGTCACCTGTAAAGTCATGGAATCAATTATTAACCAATCCCTTATCCTCCACTTAGAGACAAACAACCTACCCTCTAACAAACAATATGGTTTCAGAAAAAAAATATCCTGTAATCTGCAACTCTTACACTGCAAAAACATATGGACTACACAACTCGATCAGGGCAAAGCAATAGAAGCAATCTACATAGACTTCTGTAAAGCCTTTGATTCACGACAAACTACTCCCAAAACTAAAATCTTCTGGTATCTCTGGACACCTGCATAACTGGATAGAAGCATTCCTGTCGAACAGACAACAAATGGTCAAAATTGGGAGCGGCCTATCAAATTCTGTACCTGTCAACAATGGTGTCCCCCAAGGCAGTGTTCTAGGACCAACTCTCTTCATACTCTACATAAATGACCTTTGTGATCATATTAAGAGCAACTGCGTTCTCTTCGCTGATGATGTAAAGCTATTCAACACAACCAACAATACTGCTACCCTTCAAAAAGACCTCGACTATGTATCAGAATGGTCAAACAAATGGCAACTTCAAATCTCAATAAATAAATGCTCTGTCTTACATATTGGCAAAAAAAAAAAATCAGAAAATAAAATACAAGCTGAATAGTCAAGACCTTGTTGATGATCCAAACTCTGTCAAGGACCTTGGAGTACTCCTCTCTACTGATCTAAGTGCTAGAACCCACTGTAACTACATAGCCAAAAATAGCATTAAGAGTGTTAACATAATCCTAGTAGCTTTTTCTCTGGTAATATCACACTACTAACTAGAGCATACAAAACATTTGCTAGACCAATACTTGAATACAGCTCATCAGTCAGGAACCCGCATTACATATCTTATATTAATGCAGTTGAGAAAGTCCAAAAATATTTCACAAGAAGAATTCTCCACTCCTCTACTTGTTGCAGAATACCTTATGCCACCAGACTTGAAATTCTAGACCTAGAAAACAGAACTACTCTGCCTTAGGTCCGATCTAAGTATAGTATATAAAATTATACATTGTAATGTACTACCCGTCAATGAATACTTCAGCTTCAACCATAACAACACAAGAGCACACAATAGACACAAACTCAAGGTAAACTGCACCAAACTTGATTGCAGAAAATACGATTTCAGCAACAGAGTGGTCAATGTCTGGAATACTCTACCTGACTCTGTGGTTTCTTCCCCAAACGCCAAAAACTTTAACCTTAGACTGTCTACTATTGACCTCACCCCTTTCCTAAGAGGTCTGTAGGGGGTGTGCATAAGTGCACCAACGTGCCTGCTGACCCTGTCCTATTGTTTTTTTCTCTTATATGTATCCATTTCATGTATTCATAACTATGTTTATCCTTATGCCTATTATCTTGTAAGCGATTGACAAATCAAATAAATAAAAATAAAATTATTTTTTGTTTAGCTTGTTGGCACATGAAGTGCACAAAAACAGAGAAGGGGGAATGGAACATTGCAGTTTCTTTTGTATTAGAGCCATGTGTAATCCACTATTCTTGTAAGTTATAGGGTTAGTTTTGTACAATGGAGTTGATACCTCTGGCTGTTTTCAAGGAATGCAAGTCCTTGCAAGTCCCTTTCTGACTTAGCTACTTGAAGTTCCATCAGTAAGTCATTAAGTTCCTTAAGTTTCTGATTGGCTATGTTAAGTATTTTGGGAAAACTACCAAGTCTTTTGAACAGTGCATTTTCCACTGCTTCTGCTGAACCATAACATGCATTAGGTCTGTCTTAGGTCATTTTAAGACCTCTTTCAGGGTAGTTTATATTTATTGCCCTGATTCATTTTGCATGCTCAGCTGATTCAAGTCTCACCATTTAACTATGAAGTCTATCTCTTCACTGCACATTGTGCTGACTGCACATTGCTGTGGTGAAAAGGTGTTGTGTAGTCATACCTTTTAAGAGTCTCAGGTTTCAGATGGTCCTTTCTATGCTGCTCTGGCATGAAGGCTGATCCTGTAGGATAATTTGCAGGGTTGGGTGCCTTGGGGAGCATATCATCAGAGGTGCAGCTTTGCTTGGAGCTCTCTTGTTTGTAGGCTTGTCGTGATTCTGAGTAGCATCTCTGGCTTGCTTCTTGCACGTTGCCTTTTCTTTTTAGGCAAGCATTGCTGCTTGGCCTGGAGTGTTGATAGACATACTCTGAAATGCGTTGCAGAGCATCTTGAAGTTAAGCTTCTGGCCGAAGCATGTTGCTGCATTTACTGCATTTGTTGTCAGAATATACAGCTTTTTTTTAGAGCTTTAACTTCAGCTGTGGCAGCTGCTACTTCTTTCTCTATGGCAAGTCTCTCTATTTCCAGGGATGCCCCAACCGTGCTCTATATTTTTTCATTCCATTTCCATTTCTATTTCTTGTTCAGCTTTTGCTGCTTCAGCCTTTGCACTGGCAATGGCAAGTGCATTATTTGCTGATGACTGCTTGGTCAAATTAGAGATTTGAGACTTTGTTTTATATGAAGTTGTGTGACACGGTTCTTCTGGAGTGCTTGACTGTGTAGAGACTGCTGTATGTCTGTATGCAGGTAACTGCATTGGCAGGATAGCAGGCCTCTATATAGTTGTTATCCTGGATCCCACTTGCTGAGTAGCTCCTGTTTCACTGTTCTGTCCTCACTATATGTTACTCCACATGCAACTTGACATGTAGCTAAGCCCACCTATCCTCCAATAAAACAGACTGTATGTACAGATCTGGATGTTTTATTAAAGGAACACCATGGTGAAACTGGGGAAAAATAGAAACACATACAACACGAACCCAAATACAAAATAAGCAGTGTTGAGTTGCTGGTGAGCATAACAATTAACAAATACAAATAAATCTGAATCTCACCAGTGATGCTGTGTATATGGGATGTGGGTTTTTGCCCTCAAATGAACATATACCACGGATTAGGCTGGATTTTTCCTGGTTTTTCTGTTTTCTTCAAATACTAAAGTCTGGTTTCCCATATGGCACTTGTTTTTGGAATGAGAGATACTCCTAAAAGGGCTGGGACCCAATAGAGATTCATATTTGACCACTAGGTGGAGCTCAGGGTACATTAAAGAACAACAATAGCAATCAAAATACATAATTACATACACAAACTTTATGCTGGAGGTATGCATTGTGCATAAGCTCATGTGCAGTTTGAGAGTCACCTTTCTGTTCTTCGTATAGATGTCATACCAATTGTTTTCTTGATGCCAGTAAATGTCTTGGGGAAAAAAGGGGTACATGTAGCTGTTCTGCTTATCCCTGTGTCAGAAGGTAAGCACAAGATTTTTGTGCAGTTTCTAGCTCAAATATTTTCTGCCTGAAGCAAACGGGGGAAGAACTGCCATTCAGTTGAAGGTGATACATAAAGTTATGGCCTATTTAGAAACTACAGGTTACTGCAACTTTCACATTTCACAATTCACTAAAACGGATTAGTTTGTTATCCAATTTTAGAAATTAGGTTCACCTGGCTTGAATTAAGACTCCTCCACCTGTGACCTTCCACATATTCCCAATGGAACAAAAACCTGAAACAAAAGTTATCTTCTGATTTAAGCTGTTTCACAGAAAGCTACTTGCAAAACGGGTTATGGGTGGTGTTTCCTCCATACCTTCAATAAGTGTTACTTCTATTACCCTCTGATGGAAAAGAAGGAAGATGACAGAAGACTGGATGGTCACATCAATTCTTCCCACCAAGCACTTTCTGTCTATTTTCACAATATATTTTTCCTTTTAAAAAAAGTATCTCTGTGCTTCAGGAAGTGCCTATAATCAGTAGCTCAAAAGAAGCTCTCATATTTCTGCCTTTGGACTTCCTTCCACACTCCCTCCCAATTGCCTTCTCCTGTGATATACAGTATACTGACACCTGTGACAGAAGAAGGCAATGAAGAATGATAAGTCAGCTTCTGTAGTATGCAAGACTTCTCTATTTAACCTGAACCTACACTGTGTGCTTTATTTTATTATTTTTGCCTTTATTAATTCACAAACTATACTGCATAGTGCTGCACATTTTATTTACAAAGCCTGAATCATGCACATATTATCATTATCCATATAATACTCCTATCAAGAGGTAACCTTAGAGCCAAAAGTTTTAAGTATAGGTTAAATTGAAAGGTTGATTCAACTCCAGCTTTTTAAAACTGAATTCCTCTGTGGATACTCTGAACCAAGAGTCCCCAACCTTGGCAACTTTAAACTTTGCTGGCTGAGGAATTCTGGGAGTTGAAGTCCACACGTCTTAAAAGTTACCAAGGTTGGAGACCCCTGCTCTGGAAAGCTCTGATGGGAAATTAGTCCAGTTTTACTGCTTTCAACTATTCATATTCACTAATCAATTGCAAAATGGATCTACAATAACATGGCACATAATTGTATTTAATGAAGATGGTTTATAATCATCAAGTCTTTGCTGAAATTCATATCCTTGGCTGGCTGAATTCTTGCAAGAATCAGTTCAACGGATGGGAAGGGTTTTCCCTAAAAGAGTCTGAATCTAGAAGTGGTGTTAGAAATGCCTCTAAGGGAGCTGGGATTTTATTCACCAGCAGCCAATTTGCCATAGCAACAGTCAGAGCTGGTAGCTAGTACCACCCACCAGTCTCTTCTGTACCTAAGTGATTCATTCCCTGGATTCATGAACTATGAAGGAATGATGAGAGGAAGGAGCTGATTAAAAAAATATCCATTCTGATGAAATTACAGGCATCTAGGCAGCTGGCTTATTTTACCAAACTGAGTAATGTTGGCCTGTGAGGAAAGCAAAATGCTAAACCACCTCCATTTTTCTCCTGTTTTTTTAATATGTTTGGATTCCTGTGACTGTATCTCAGTGGAAAAACCCCACTGTTTGCCATTCACATGCATTTGACATTAGAATCAGAAAAACTTCTGAGCTCATTTATAAAATTTCAGCTACCATCATTTAATTTCTATACTACAAATACGTGCTTTAGTGATATGTGAATTTAACATAGAGCAAAGCTTCCTTCTGCCTGGTAGTTTTCAAAAGAATGAAGATTCTGGAATAATATAACAGCAATATTGAAGGAACATTGGGGAAGGTTATTGTGCTTACTTCAGCTGTTTCCAATTGGGTGAATATATAGTGAATACTGTATGTAGGCATTTTTGCTTCTTTTCCCTTACAGATAAAACTGATAAAAGGTACATATCACTTTATGTCTAAATCATCATATTCATGAATGAAAAATACTTAAGAAATATGATTAAACATCCTGGTTTATATAGAGAGTCTCTTTACCTTCTGTAAAAAATAAGGATTGGTTTGACTAGATTACTGCATCATTATAAACTATACTGTGGAGACAATTTAGGACAGGAATAGAAACCTCATTTTTTTCTTAAGGCAGATCTTTTGAAATTGGAAGCTTATGTCACAATTAAGCAGGTCAGAATTACAGTAGGTTAAGTCTGAGGGTAGGAGTATCTGGGACAGCACTAATGAATTCCTTTTTCTCTCCTTTCTTTGCCACTCTCATCTTTCTTTTTGTTTTCCCCTTCTTTTCTTTCCCTTTCTTTCCCATGTTTCTGTCTTTTTCTCCATTTTCACCACCAAAAATCCTTAGCTAAGGCAATGTCATTGTACACATGTTGTGCATTGACAATAAAGGTTTGATTTGAACTGGCTTCCATGAAAAAAATCCCATTCACATGAAATGGAACCGTATTTGGCAGCATGCAATCAAAGAACAGAACTTTTTTCTTCATTAACTGCATCTTGTTTCTGAAAACTGTTATAGCACACATTTATTCTACACATTTATTAAACTTGAAGAGAGGGTTCTAGCATTTTGCTGTGTGGGATTTTTGGAGGAAATGACAGGAAATGGGTGGGTGGCCTAATCCTTCCCTTCTCAGGAGTCACCCTTCAAAGTTGTGCCTCCCCAAAGGAACAAAACAACTGTCCGACTTTCATTGTTGGAAAGAGATCAGTTTTTGAACCCTAAGTCTAGCAGACTATGAGAATGAAACAAAAATGAAGCAGATTATATACAGGTCACAGCCAGACCATGAATTTAAAAATCCATTCTGGATCCCATGATTATGAATTATATTTTATTCTGTGATCTTTCTCTTCTTGTGTCTCATTATTATGAAGTATTTTTATATATATAAAAAACCGTGTGCTGGCCATAAAATATTTTTTCTTCCTTTATTGAATTGTTAGTGTGACATTGTATTCTTTCGTAAAACAAGTTGGTTACCCTTGTAGCATTTTGTATATCTCAGAAATATAGTCTGCATCCTTGACTGGCCATCTGGTTGGGATTTTTGGAAGTTAATAGCTCTAATTTTTAGCAGGCAACAGATCCATATGTCTTAAATCATTTCTAATTTTTATTCCAATTTTCCATGGAGACAGTAACAGCTATTTATTTTCCTATCAATACTTTCCTTGCAAAGAGAATATGTATCTTGGGCTTGAAATTATTTATTAAGCCAGAAGATAAAAACAATTATTTTTCTACCTTTCATACTTTTCTTTGCATTTCTTTTTTTTTCTCTATAGGAATATGTATTCATATTGTGCAGTGCCCAATACTTAGACAGCAGTAACGAAGTATTCTGTATCTCAATGGCAGTGCACATGGTTTCTATGCAGAAAACCGTCTATCCCTGAAACTTCAATTAACTAGGAAGACTCCTTCCTGAAAGGAAGGTTTTTGTCAGTCAATGTTGAAAAGATTGTGATAGAATCAATTATCTGACCACCATGATGACGTTTAAGAAGTTATTCTCCCAGGCTTTGGGGCACATTGGTGTTGATCCCTATTGGATGGAATCAAGGTGATTTTTATTTTGTTTTTTAAAACTTTTAATTGTAAGCTGCCCAGAGTTGTTGCAAATTGGGCATTCTATAAAACTAACTAACTAAAACAAACAAAGACAGTTTTCCATGATCTTCAGTGCATATGAACTACTACCCCTATGCAGACCTCTGATCTCCATTGATAATTTACATAAAGGTTTCACTGAGAACTTTCAGTAGTATTTCTGAAATGAATGGAAGGAACTTTTAAGTTATTTTATTGTCATCCTTTTATCATATCATTTTTTCTCTAGTTGATGCAGTTGATTAGACATTATTGTTAAATTTCCTTTCGTTTTACCAGGACTTTTGATTTTGTCTATCATATTCCATGAGACTTTTTCAAGTGAATAGAATTGTATTTAATCATCAGAGGGGAATTGATTGGCAGTAATTTGTCAAAGTAGGAAAATTGCTAGTATTTTCAGCTGAGGAAATCTGCCAGCAGCTCAGTCAATTCTGGTGTGTATGATTCATTGCATTCTTTTCAAGGCAAATTAATTTCATTCTCTTTTTTTCTTAAAAACCTAATTTATCCTTTCAAATGTGCCCATATTATTCAAGGCTATGTTGGTTTCTTTCCCCTCCCTAAATAATCACTATTTATAAAACTGAAGATAAAATGTTCTTTTGGTTAAAGTGTTTTTATTTATCCTCAGGATGTTCTCAATATTTATGAAGTGAGCTTTTTTTACAATAAAGGAATGTTTCGTATTTCATAATCTGTGCCTCTATAACTTCTTAGAATCCAGAGCTCAACATTTCTAATAAAGTTTATTTCACCTCATTTCATATCAACAGGTGATTGCTATTCCTGCTGCATAGCTTGACCAGTTCCATTAGACTCATTTTATAAATCTCCTTCCATACTGTATAAATTCACATCTTTCCAAATGACTTTTTATTCACTAGTGATTGCCAACTGTAGTATGTCAGTTCTTGAAGTTCTTGTAAATTTAACAATATCCAAGAAGTCATGATCAGCAAGTTCCAAAACAATGTGTGCTCAAGTGCAAGGCAAGCTGTGATGTACATCCTAGCATAGCCAAAATTTAATCTCTAGCAATGGTACCTAAATGGATGGATTAGATATGATATAAAATTCATTTGTCAGGCACTCTGAAGAACTGATATCATTGAATGCAGACAATTCTGGTTAGAATTATCTCAGTTTGTTAAGTGATGCCTTCTGGAGCAATTTATCAACATCCCTAAATTGGCAATTTCCTTCGGACAATTGTCCTTGTCTGAAGAGAAATATAGCTTATTTTACCCATGATTGGTCTCCACAGAAAGGGGGCCTCCCATACTGGAAATGGTTATTGGATTTTAAAAAATGACCCTCACTTCCACCCATAATATATTGGTTCCTTCCTTAACTATTTTTTTTAATTTAATGTTAACATTTATCATTTTAATATTTTGTATTTTGTTTTTGTCATGCTGTAAACCATCCAGAATGATTTAAAAGCAACATGGGTGGCATATACATTAAATAGACATTGTACTGACTTCTGTACTGACTTTAATTTTAATCAACTGATATAAACACATACTATGAAGAATTGTATTTACATTTAAGGACAAATCCTTCATATTTCCAACTGTGCCCATGGAAAACCTGTAGCAAAACCCCAAAATATGGACCTGCTGGTAGGAATTATAGGAACAGCTGCACCAACAATCTGGAAGCCATCAGTCTGGGAAAAAAGAAAGGTGATAATTGAACACAGTTTCCAAAGATATGTCACTAAAACACAATAGAAAGTATATGGAGATGTGTGTATGTGTGTCCCTTTCTGTGTATTTTAAAAAAATGTCTATCTTTATCCAGCTGAGTCAATATAGTATACTTACCAAATGCTTTATGTTGTTGTATCATACCTCATATTTGGGTTTGATTTAACCAAGTCAGTATCAGTACTGTTTCACTTGTACTTAATCACATGTATTTTCCATCTATTTTTCAGATACTACAATTTCAAAACATGTAGGTTAAAATTCTAACTCTTTTTTCCAGACACAGTTTTTTCAAATGTGCACCTTTCCATATATCTTTAGAAATACTTTTAAAGTATAGTTTCAACCATTAAAAATATTTTTGTGTTTATAAAACCCAACATAAGAAAAGTGATGTAAAATAATTGTTTAAAAAAGGCTAGAAGTTCTGCTTTAACTGGGAATTTTTGAACATTTTGGCATGTAATCTTTACTTTACCTTACCCAAGATGATCCCCAAGGAACACATAGAATCAGAATTTATTACAGTCATAGACCAGATACCATAACGAATGAAAACATTTAATAAATATACAATTAAAAATTCTAGAATAAAATAATAAATAACAGATAAAATCTGTGATAAAATCCAGTCTGTCAATTAAACATGGTCTAACTATACTAAAACTACAATCCATAAACTGTGTGACCTATGGTCAGTTTATTACTAAAAGGGAAAGGAAAAAGCATTGCAAAGGATTTGCCACATTTGTTGTATAAAATGGCTAGGGTGGGTTTGACACGTGTTTCCGACGAATCCCCAGTGCTGCTGTGCAGAATCTAGCCACCTGCACTGTAATTTTGGACTGTTTGTCCTTAAGCAGCCACTGGAAATAACAGTTTCAGAATAGGCAGGATACAAGGAACATGTATATGTATCGCTAGTCCATTATGTGGTCAGAAATAAGTACTAAATGGCTATCAACCCAGAGCTCTTTACCTAATATGTTATTTTGTTTGAATAAGTCATCCATAAAATCAGTTATAACTGTATATAGTAATATACAATCAAAGACTTTAGGGAAATTATTGATATCCCCATCCTCATCAAAGAAACCGTTGAGTGTGAACGGAAGCGACCAAATGCAATCTTATTTGGTCTAGAGGTCAATGACAATGATGACATCACTAACATCCGGAACATCATCAGAGACTATCAAGCATCAATCATCTCCCCCAATGAAATACTTGATATTTCCCCCATCAGTCCAGAACTCAAAAACAAAGATGCCACGATGGCCCACGCCTCTGCAGAGTTGTTTGCAAAAATGAATTAAACAACGTAAATTCATTTTCTCAATAAATTCACTCGCAAAGAGCAACAACCACCATAAGATATAAACTAAATGTAAACCACTCCAAATTCAATTGCAGGAAGTATGATTTCAGCAACAGAGTGGTCAATGTCTGGAATTCACTACCTGATTCTGTTATCATCTGCTCAAACCCCCACTCTTTTACCCTCAAACTACTCTATCGACCTCACCCCATTCCTAAGAGATCTGTGAGGGGCATGCATAAGTACACAATCGTGCCTATCGTCCCTGTCCTTTTCCCCCCAATTATTAGTTCCTACTTCATATATTTAAACGTATGTTGATTCTTATTTCTATTACCGTGTTTCTCCAACAATATGGCCTCCACCAATAGGAAGGCCAAGCATGATTTCTAGGCATGAGGTGAAATTAAGGCCTGCCCCCCAAATTTAGGTCTATTTAAACCATGCGTTTCTCCGCCTTTTCTCACATTATTCATTAAAACTACATGAGGTGAAGAGAAATGGGGGGGGAAGGGCAGGGGGGAGGAAACTTGCCTCTAGGAGCGCCCTGCAGGTAGCCTAGGCTAGAATACCCCAATCTACTACCGATAGAACATCGGCCGATAGAAGCTTCCCGAAGGCAGAGTCACCAGCCACTTCTATCAGCCGGTAGAAGCAGCCTTGGGGTGAGGGGACTGTGTGTGGGACTCACCCCAAGGCCGCTTCTACAAGCCGATAGAAGCGGCTGGTGCCTCTGCCTTTGGGGAGCTTCCATCAGCCGATAGAAACGGCCTCGTGGTGAGGGGAGTGGGGGAGGAAATTAAGTCACCCCCGAAAAGACGTCCTAGCATTTTTTCGGGGCTCAAAAAAAAATAAGACCCAGCCTTATTTTATGAGAAACATGGTATATTGTAAGCGTTTGACAAAATAAATAAATAAATAAATAAATTGATACAAGAACACTTTTGAACACAGATAATATTGAAGCATATTACTTCAATATGACAGTAAAATGAGATCTATTCTCATTCAAGGTATGTATGTGTTCTAGATACTTTACTTTGCTTTCCAATCCATCCACTTGTCTATAACTGGGAGGGAAAAAGATAATCCTGTTTTTTTGTTGTTGTTCCCCTTGATGCCTTCTTGAAAATAGCTAAGGTGAATATATTGCAAGAAAAGTTCCTTATATCCACTTTTAGCTCAAGACCTAACTGAGAAGGAAAATTCCTTTGGACCTGCAAGAAATGTCTCTGAAGTCAGAAAGAAGGCCAGCTAACTGAAAATAGAAAATAGAACAGTACAGGTCCCATTAATCAAGGAGGGAAGTGCTATTTTAATTCATTTGATTGATTTTCCTGTGTTGGATTATTAACAAAATATTTATTTTCTGGACTAAACATTCCACATGGCACATTATAAAAATATGAAAAAATGAGGGCTTTTTCTTCTTCTTAAGGTTCAAGGGTAACATAACACCCAGTTGCACCGTGATAAAAAAATTGAGAGGGGAAAGGAGGATGGAATTAGTTTGAATGAAAAAATAGTTGCTTAATTCTTAGGTTACAGGGAAGTTGATACAAGACAAGAAAAATTACAATTATTAACTTAAATAGCTAGATTGTAAGATGAAAGAAATAGAAACCTTGTAAATTACACTCTACATAAATGACCTTTGCAATCACCTTATAAGCAACTGTGTCATCTTCGCTGATGACGTAAAACTATTCAACACCACCAACAATGCTACCATCCTTCAAAGTGACCTTGATTATGTGTCTGAATTATCAAACAACTGGCAACTCCAAATCTCAACCAACAAATGCTCTGTCCTACACATTGGTAAAAAAAATCAGTAACCAAATACAAGCTGGCGGATATGGCCTCGTTGATGACCCTCACTCTGTCAAGGACCTTGGAGTACTCATATCAAACGACCTAAGCGCTCACTGTAACAGCATTGCAAAAAGACATTAAGAGTTGTAAATCTAATGTTACGAAGCTCTCGTCTGGAAATATAGAATTGCTAACCAGGGCATACAAAATCTTTTCTAGACCAATACTCAAATACAGCTCATCTGTCTGGAATCCACACTGTATATCGGACATTAATACAATTGAGCGAGTCCAGAAGTATTTCATGAAAAGAGTACTACACTCCTCTGCTCACAACAGAATACCTTACACCACCAGACTTGAAATTTTGGGCTTGGACAACCTAGAACTACGCCGCCTATTGTTGGACCTAAGTGTAGTACACAAAATTATCTGCTACAATGTCCTACCACTTAATGACTACTTCAGCTTCACCAAAACAACACAAGAACACACAACAGATACAAACTCAATGTAAACCACTCCAAACTTGATTGCAGAAAGTACAACTTCAGCAACAATGGTCAATGCCTGGAATGCACTACCTGACTCTGTCGTTATATCCTCAATCCCCCACTCCTTTAACCTTAAACTATCTACTATTGACCTCACCCCATTCCTAAGAGATCTGTAAGGGGCGTGCATAAGTGCACAATCGTGCCTACCATCTCTGTCCTACTGTCCCCATTATTTTGTACCTATTTCCTGTATTCATACTCATGTTTATTCTTATACCTATTATCTTGTAAGCGTTTGACAAATCAGATAAACAAATAAAAAATAAATGAGGTTTTTGGAAGAGGTAGGAAATTCTTCCTGCTGGCTTCAGGTTATAGTTTAATCCAGCACAAGGCTGGATGCAATCATGCCAAAAACGACCTCACCAGCCAGCTTCTACAAATACTACCAAAGGTATCTTCATATTGCATCCTGGCTGAAATAACTAAAACAGGTCTAGTTCATTGGCTTCTCTCAAGATCCCTCTACAACTGTTCTCTGACCATCTTTTCAACAGTCCTCCATAGAAAGGGAATGCTGGAAATGGGATGATAGTTGTCCAGAATTGTTGGGTCTACCAACGGCTTCTTGAGGACCGAACACATCAGTGGCTCCTCTGAGGCAAATTCAAGTGCCTTCTTTTGTCATTGGGGCCATTGCCACCACTTTCTCTAGGGAAGCCTTGACAGCCCTGGAGGGATCTAAATCTAATAAACCTAAATCTAATTAAAAACAAAAACAAAAACCTAAATCTAATAAACATTAGCCAAACTCACAAATTAGAGGACTTGCCCATGTTTTTGAGAGTCCACCTCTGAGTAGATTATCTATCAGGTAAGATAGATAAGAGATTATCTATCAGACTTATTACTGCTAAAATTATAGAATTGTTATTTATTGTTTTTAAAAATATTATTGTCCATTGCATAGTCAGACTGGATTGGCATTTTGTCTGCCAATTGTATCTTTCCCAAGGTTCTAGGATAGGCAGATATGGATATTTGATGGTGTTACAGATATCATTACAGGATTATCATTATGATTATTAGTGTATCACAAACTTGAAAAAGTCCATAAAATATAGAAAGATGCAAAAAGGCCCCATAACTAACACATAATAACAAACAAAAAGGGAAGAACAATATAGCATGTACCCTGTATACTAAATAATAAACATTATTATGAATTGAATAAAAAGGATGACTAATATAAAAGGTTTGCTTATCATACTATTCAATTTTGTTAATTAAACTACTGTAACTTATCCATACATATTACTGAACCTATGGTATACTTTGCAAAGAAAAGTGGTAGATTCACAAACATCACAACCATTATTTACAAATCATTCAAGCAAGATTGTAGTTTAGTAAAAATAATTGTGCATTATTCGAATACTTGGATGGCTTCAACACAAGTAAATTCTGTTGGTAATAAATAATAAATTGATCCAACTCTTAAACAACTGCAACAATTTTCTGTAGGGTCCCAAAAGACTCATCTGTTTGTTTTGCTTCAGCGGACAAGTTAAGGATAATAATAGAAAGTTGAAGATTAATGAAGACAAATCTTTCCCATTCCTACTTAAGTTCAAAATTGAACTTTTGAAGTTCAGCAACTAAAAGGATAAAGAAAAGGAAGAGAAAGAAGAACTGAAAAGAAAGATTAATTATAGTTTTAAATGATTAAAACCACAGTTAGTAGTGTACGAAACATTAATTTTACTATTGTTGTATAGAATGGGCACTTAAAACAAATGACTTTAAAATTCTAAAAATTCTGGACAAAATATGAATGTCATTCCAGATGCTAAAAATAGATTAACTTGAGCACCAGGCGCCCTACTCTGTGGAAGGCATTCTCTCAGTGGGGCTACAAATGAGAAGGACCCGTTAGCCAGCTACCTAACTTCATTGAGTTGAGACAGCCAAAGAACATGAACAGCACATAAGAATTGTGCTGTCTTCTGCTAATTTCAATTAGGAAAGGAAAATAGAAGGGTATTCTATTTTCTGTGCTTATAGCTTACATTTTAATGCAATATAGCTGGCCTTCCCTGTCTATTTGTGATATATATATATTTAACAGATAACAGATAATCAGAGTTGGAAGGGACCTTATAGGTCATCTAGTCCAACCACCCACCCAAGCGGGAGACCCTACACCATTTCTGACAAATGGCAGTCCAATCTCTTCTTGAAGGTCTCAAGTGATGGCGCTCCCACAACTTCCGAGTGCAACTTCTGTTCCATGGGTTGATTGTTCTCACTGTCAGAAAGTTTCTCCTTATTTCCAGGTTAAATCTCTCCCTGATTTTATCATAAGATGACAACATTTTTCATTTTTCTATCAGTTTCCAAAAGAATCATTCATACTTCATGAAGTTGCCATTATTCATGAGAACAATCATTATTCAATTTAATTTATATTCACTCTTTTTCTCTTAAACAAACTTTTCTGACTTTATCTGACATATGCATTAATACCCTCATAAACTTTCTCCAAATCTATACTCTTAAGCTGCCTTGAACTTGTGATTACCAAATGCTCTTTAACCTTTCTTTATAAAATATCTTTAGAGAGAACATTGCTAGATTGTGACTCGGGCTAATCTTTGTTCACACCTCCAACTAAATAACCTCTGGTCACCTTTAAATTATCTGTTATTATCTAATTAATATACATTGGTAATTGCCTGGACTTTTGAATATTTGTATTTACAATTGTTGACTTTTAATGGGAACAAAACAAGTTATCATCTTGAAGTTCAGCACTGGATGAAATGTTAATGTGCTTATTCTAGAGTAGCACTAAATGTGCTGTGGCAAATCTTAGTTCAAATAATAGTTTTGGTTGGAAGCTTGAATATATGTTGAAATTTCTTATGTAGACAGGAAGCATTATATTGGAAAAAATTAAAATAACCAGAAGAAGTTTCATGCAAAGGTTTAACAAGATCTAAGAATTATGAATGAGTGGTTTGTCACTGTCATTGCTTTGCCCAACTGAAGTGATGAGTTTCATATTCTGTAGGAAATTGTTTCTGGGTGGAATGTGAAACAGGAGCATGATGGAATCTGAAAGAATGATTTCACCAGCTTTTTGGCGTATAAAAAAAGCAACACATTGCTTACAAAAGTATTCTTACTGTCTTTTAATTGGCGGGGGAATTATGAATGCCTGTGAAATACTTGATACCCATGATGGTGTGTGCTTCACGGCTGTAGTGTTCCTTTGCTTCAAGCAATATAAATGTTTTCTGCAGGTCCTGACAGGATCTATTGAATTCTATTATTTAGCTATACAATAGTTCTAAAGTTCATTGATGAGCACCCAAAAATAATTGAGTGGGGAACTGAAATTTACCCAAGTTTTGTCTCAGAGCTTATTAGTATGAACACTATACATCGACCAAACATTTATGAATATTAGTAATTTCATTGAATATAAAATATTGGTTGGTTGAATTTGATAATAACAATAAAAGCCTCTTGCTTATATATCCTGATGAACAGAAGAATTGTCTAATTGTAGATGTCATTGGTTGCATATTTGTTTCCATATGTAGAAAGAAGGAAAGAATGAACAATATCATTTTTTTCAACTGGATTAATAGCATCCTAATTTCTTCCTGGAACTGACATCACCTTTATGCATTTGAGGACAAAACATCTTTTTAGTATATTAAATAAATTGAAACAGTCTGTTTGAAATATGTACATCTACAGAAATATTTTTGAACATTTAGAAGCCCACACTAACAGCAAATCTGTGTAGGATTTTTGTCTAGCTGAAGCTCTACTTAATCTACTCGTTCAGTTTACAAGCATCTTCTTCTATATTTCTAGAGTGCATTTAATACCTGGACAAATTCTTACTCTATTTCTGTTGATTTGATGCTTTAGAATTCCTACAATAATCTGCTGTTTTTCTGCCAAATTAGCTCTTATTTTTTCCAGTAGCAAACATTCCTTTCAAGATAAAAGTATTTCTTCTTTAGTAGCAGTTTTAACTCTTTAATAAAATTACAAAATGTCAAAACAAAATGTAAATAATACTAAATAAATCACTTAATAATTATTTGCCTTTTTAAAAAAGAATGTTTATATATGATTGAAATTTGTACAACGCTTCAGAAAAGCCATCATGTGTTGGATTCAAAACTAAAATCAGAAGCATTTTTTATATATAAGTAGTAGTACACATGAAAAACTAGAAATAATCCTGGCTTTAGAAGCCTTTAAAAGTGTATGACCAGCTTTGTACTGATACCCATTTAACAAAGCAGAAATCAAAATACCATACCATATAAACAAAAGTGTACAATAAAGGACATTTGGAAATTTACACAAGAATTAGCCCACAAACATTTTGGTTGTTCCATAAGAGTTATCTATAAAATGAACTTTAAAAAACCTTAATACAGCTGTCATCATTCATCACTATTTTTTCCACTTAAATGTACACAGAATACTTATATAGTAATATATACTGGCATGTTGTAACATGGATATTATGATTAACTTGTTTTAAAAATGATAGGTGTAATATCCAATCAACATTATTGGTAATTTGAAGATTGAAATACCAATACAGTATGCATTCTCATCATATTGGTACGTATAAAAACATGAAAATATAATTTTACAATATTTTCTTTATATACATTAGGTCAGGCTTGACAAAGAAACATTTGTACATGACATTTTAAGAGAAGTAGGCCCAAGATACAATCAACATAGATTTTCTTGGAATGCATGAATGAAATTATTATTTCTGTCAAAGAAAACTGATTGGGAATGGTATGCACATGTTACTTTAATTTATCACTGTTGAGCTGGACAATATTCATTTTCCTGCTTAGATATGAACAGGACAACTGTAGATTGTACCATCCCACTTCTGAGTGGAAGGTTTACCATTAAAAAGTGCAACTTTGCTGGAATTTGACAGAAATATGTTTTAAAATAAGTGGGTTTAAACTATGAATGTGGCCTGTAAGTATTTACCAAAAGGGGAGGAGGGGTAAAATTTATGTCAAATTTACACTGTAGAATTTCTTATAATACTTGTTAAAACATATGAACATTAAAGGAGAAGGCCAATCCCAGAAAAAAGCTCTTTAGTTAAATCTGAGTCATTTATAACAAGGCTCAATACAAAGTTATGATAATAGCTCTTGTTGCATTTTCAGAATATAGCAGCACCACTCTTACAGAATAATATTTCTTTTTTCCAGTAGACCGGTTGTACCTAAAATTGTTCTAACGAAAAGGTGGGCCAACTTACTTAAAACAATACTAGAAAAGCACTCACTGTAAAGATGATTAATTGAAATCCATTTATTATTACAAATACAGAACTCTATTTCAAAACTTAGGGTTATTATGAAAATGAACATAAAGGAGCATTGTCAAGGTTTTGTTCCCCTTCTCTGGAAGAAAATTAATTACCCAAAACCTTATATATATATATATTTGGATATTTTACTTTTTGATTTAAGAATCAACAGCAAAATGTAGAAATAACTCAAAATCAACATTCCTCTTTCTGTTCTCATACTAACTACACATCTTTCTATGATATGGAGATTATGATCATTGTATACGGTGCATTCTTAATCTCAGTTTCTCATTTCAGATTCAGTACAGAATATTGTCTGGCCTCTGTTTGCCTTTTCAGATCCTATCAAAATAGTTTCGAAGGACCCACAGTACTTTAAATCAAGATAAACTGTAAGAAGTTTATGTATACAGTAATGGAATGTGAACCACAAGTCATTATGCTGGGAAGTGGATGGCCAAGCAACAAATCACATTTGAAGTATGGATTGTGTTCAAAATGAAATATAGCAATTTTACCACAGAGATTAAGAGTAGTTGAACATTCATCAACAACCTTGACAATATCCTTTTACATTTTAAATCCATTATAATCAAACTGTAACTAGCAAAATTAACAGGACTACTTGCAAATAAAACCATAGAAAAGAGTTTATTTCAAATGTTGACCATTTGCAAGTAATTTGATATTAACACCAAATGTTAAAGAATAGATATTAAGTAAATTTTAAGAACATTATTAAATTACAATGTTTTTGAATGTTTATTTTTGTATTTTATTCCCCAGCATTTACATATTTGGCTTTGAAAAACAGATACTAATATCTAAATCTTTTTGTTGTTAATTTTCCATTTCTCCAGAGTTTAAATTCTTGTTTCATCAACCATAATGGAAGCAAATTTATTTAAAAGCCAGTTTGTCTGTGAAAATACCTAAAAATATTTTTTTCAATTTTAATTTTTTTTCTTATAAAACATGTCACATCTTGATGCAATTGATGTCAAGTGTGCTTAAGTCATTATGAATAAGAGAACTGACAATGGCGACTGCAGAAATTGGTATGTTGGTTGTACAACAATTTCAGTAAGAATACAGTACTTCCATGTTAGCTATGCATGTCAGTCGAACTTTATCTTAAACTGGTGTAGAAAATGATGTTTGTGGGGTTTTTTGTACTAAGCATTTTTTAACTATTCAAGATGAATTCCACAAATATGCATTCCCGCGGACAAAAATGTCTTCAAGGTACTGGATGCCTCTCACCACTTTGACAATTAATGCACAAGAAAACCATTGTGTAAGGCACTCAAAAGGTTCTTATCAATCACAAGAGATCAGTCACACTGACATTCATTCCCATGCCAGGACTCACGTAAGGTACTGCATGCACTGCTTTTGGAAATTCTGGAGTCATAACATGTCCATTTTCTCCAGCACTTTCTGTAATTGACAGCCTTGCCTTGTTCCTCATGGTATCATTCAAGATCATCTTAAGGAAGGAAGGAAGATAAAGAAAATGAGACATAACCTTTGTTCAAGATGTAATACAGATCACTATTCTCTTTTTTCATGTTGTCATGACTTTGAAAATCCTTGAGTTTAAACTCTTTTGCTTAATCTTCTGATTGTTACAAAAATATTTAATGGAAAAAAATAATCTACAAATATTTAAGTATTTCCACATTCAATAACAATGATGAAAGTCTTAAGTCTTTTAGTTGCAGAGAAGAGGAAAAGAGAATAAGCAAGAGAAATATGGAAAGTGCATAAATATGAATTCTTGGTCAGCTTTCTCAGTTAATAGTTTAAGCACCTAATAATGAAACGATTGAACGTGCATTTAGAAATTCAGATTAAAGCCTCATTCCTACCCCCTAAATTTTAACACTTTCGATTCCGTACACGTTGTAACCTTCCTTATAAGTTGCAAAATTTTGTGAATTCTGTGA